>VDFB02082741.1:0-11196 GCA_007258455.2 Sequoia sempervirens
TTGCATATTTCTCTCCTTCTCTGGTTATGTTGCACAAGGGTAACTATTTGCAATGGCGAGATGGGATCTACCACCATCTTTGATCACTTGATTTGTTGCCACATATATTTGGTATTGTTTCTCATCCAAGTGAAGGTATTCATGAACTTGCTTGGAGTTGCAGCAGATATACTGTTTTGGAGATTATTTCTATGCAAGTTGATTGTGATGTTTTGAATGCTATTGATCATTGTGATTATCCTCACATTCTTTGGACTAAGCTTTGGGATATCTATGGAGCTTCAGATTCTCCACAATTCCCCTATGGTCATGATTCAGAATGTCTTGCTTCAGATCAAGTTCCCTATGATGATATTGTTATGCAGGAAGTTGATTGCCTTGATCTTTCCGAAGAGGTTGACAAGGTACCTTTCAGTGCTTCTTCTTCATCAGAGACTATTGGTATCCCTTCACATTCAGTGATTCCTTGTCCAGAATCATTGATTGAGGCTTCCACTATCATCATTGATCAGGACACATTCATTTTTTCAGACTTGACATCACATGATGGCTTTATTTTAGGTATCATTGCCTTGGCCACTTCTATAGGTTTGGAGAACATTCTTGAGGGGGTATCACTCCTCTATTCAGATCACACTTTGGAGAGTTGTTTTGAGTCTCCTCATTTCTTTGTCTCGACCTTGATTGGGAATCCAGAGACTACATTGGAGGCATTGAGTTTCTCTTCAGAGATTTCATATCCGAGACTTCTTCCCTGTCATTCCATTCAGGACTTGCAGTTTCTTCAGCATCTACCATTGGATTTGCTTCAGACTTCTTTCAGTGGTTTTGAGGACACTTCATTCAAGGGGGGCCATCAAGTCTCCATCCTATCTTTGTCTTTGGATATTGTTCAGCATCAGTTTCTGCATCATCCTGGTTTGTCACCTTCTTCATTGTTTGGGACTATGACATGTTCTTCATCAGGCAAGGAGACATTTGAGCTGTGTTCAGAGACATCAACATCCATTTTCATCCTTCCTTCCTTCAATTCCTATCCGGAATGGGAAGCATCTCTCCACTTGCAATTGGTTTTGTTTCTTCCGAAAGGGAGACAAGTTGTTTGTCGACATTGGATCTTGTTTTGTCTTCAGACACTTATCTTTTTTGCAGGTGATATCATCTTCTGGGGGGGCTATATAGTCTCTCTCTTTACCTCCTATGGGGGGGCATTGATTCTATTGTATCCATGTGACGGATGGTGTACTTGGGGGGTATTTGGGAGTCCTCCATCCTTTTCTTCCCATCCTATCTCACATCTTTTTCATCTCTCTTTTGGAGAGGGGTTTTGTTCCCATTGGGTTTTCCCCTTTTCTCCGTTTGTGGGAGATTTTTTTGCATCTTCATGTACATGGGTACCTAACATGGCCTTGTAGCCGGGACCCATCATCATCATGCATAATCATTGCATTTTCCTCCCTAAGTTGCACTTATGGGGGGGTGTTGGTGTAATTAATTAATTAATTATTACACTAGCATAAGTTTACTTAGGTCTTGCATTTAATAATTAAGTCCTAGGTTGCATTATTAGATCAATCATTTAATAACTAGGATAATATTCCCTTCCTTATTTGTAGGAGATAAGATTCCATCTAGAAGTTGAGTTGTCCTTCTAGACTTATCCCCTCATTTAATGATTGTTACCATTAGGGTTCACATGTTGTCACATGTTGTTAGATCAAGACACATGTCAACATCTCATGCATATTAGGGTTTACCTATTGCCTATATAATCAGGCATCTTGTACATTTGTACAATCAAGATATCAATCAGATATCTAATCAATATATCATATCAATATTGAATCTCCATTGTGCATGCCTAGTTGCAACACTTTCTGGGTGGTTGATTATCTTTCCTGGCTTAAAGGTCCTACATCGAAGACTGCAGCTTCAAGGACTGTGCATCCATTATTCCCAACAGTAAATGTGCAAGAAAATTGAATCATACACAACAAACAATTCACAATGTTATCTTCCATAATGCCTTGAGTTTGAAGACAAAAATCTCATTGTATCTTCATGATGAAAGTGGTGAGCTTAATAGTCAATCACTGGCAACCATGATTTTAAAACATGCTATTGTGCTTATGGAGGAAACATTTTAAGCAAGGCAGTGAGTGGTGGTTTGGAACAATGGCAGGTCTGAAGGACTGGCTTTATATGCATACTATGCGATCTACAGCTTAAGGCAGTTCTTAGAAGATTGAAGGTGGATTATGGAACTCAAGGGTTACGATGAAAAGGATTAAAACAAAGACTGAGATCTATTTAAAAGCCATGGTCATGAAGATATTAAAGATGTCACATGCAAAAACCTAGTAGCTGGAGTAATGAATACAGTGCCAAAGAGGATAGTGTGCTGGGGCAGATTTAGGAGATCTCCACATTATCTAATTATAGGGAAATACATCATTTATTTATTTTTTTAATTAAAAGAAATCATTCTAAACCCTATATAGGATACATTGATACTTTAAAAGCCTCTGAAGGAATTTGAGATTATGCAAATATATGTCAAGTAACATTCATAAGGTTTAGAAAATCTTGATCACTCTCTAGAATAGCCCATTAAACATGGGTTGTGTTTGAATGCACTACATAATTGATATAACACAACCACTCTGCATATCAACTAGAGTTATAGGCTCTTTATTGTAGCAAGAGGTAATCACTCTTCGATCATGCTATAATTACATCTTAACCTATTAAACTTGAGACAACCTGAATGCACCCAATGATGATTGACACCTACATTATACAACCTGAATTAACTACATTATATGGGTGCTTCCATTTCTATCATAACATAACCACATTAAACTTGGGGTCACACATGAATGCATCATGTATTTTTATAACACAATATGCCACATGACCAATACGGTTATGGATCACGTAATTCTGATCCACAAGAATCTATTCCTCTGTTGTGATCTTATGGTGATTCCACACAACAAAATACGGACATGAAATTCCTCAAAACCATAACCTCTAAAAATGAAATCGATGAGATGTTGCTTTAAAATATGATTTTCAAACACAGGACTACAAATCGACTTTAGGCAGATGCCGCAAAAGACAATGACTACCCTCAACCTAGCGATATCTTCTTGAATGTTTTCTGATTTTTCCCAAGAAAATAGTCCTTAGTTCTCCACAAACTGTCTCAAGTAGAGCAAAACACTGTCGCAATAAATCAGGTGCAAACTCACTTTTCTTTATGTAAAATACAATTTTATTTTTTTAATTTTTCATGTTTGTCAAAAGTCGTGAAAATAATAGCCGACATTCGTAACCAAAATTTAGATCAAAATTTAAACCCGAGCGTCGAGGGGATAAACTTTCAAAAAAATGGAAATTACACATCAAATTTTACAAGCACCCAACAAACATCGAATTTTACATATTTCATCAGACAGTTTCATCGTATTTTGTAGTCAAATGTATTAGTGAGTCTTAATCTTCCATCTAATCCTAGTCCACTAATCCATAAACCTTCATCCACTCCCACCTCGCCATCTCAGCCTAGCATATTCAAGTTTCTCCAAGGACTTATAACAAAGGAAACATCCTCTGAATCCACTGAGTCCCCATCTCCTACCATCACATCCTCTGAATCCTGAGTCCCCATCTCCTACCATCACATCTACCAAATCCATTGAACACCCACCCCTACTCCAAGAGCTGTGAACCTATCGGCGACACCCAAATCCAATCCACTTCTTCCACTCCTAGTAGCCATTCCTAGGAATATTTTGAATCCTCCATCCTTCCATCTTCCCCACTTGAAGAGTCCCCCCATGACTCCATTATCATGCCTCCCGCACACGATGAGTCATGCCAAGAGCCTGATCCAAAGCATGCCAACATATCCCCTCCTCTAGATCAAGATCCTACCATCCCATCTAGTCTACCGCAAGATCACAGTCCCCCATCCATTCCATCCCATGATCCTCTTGACATTCAAGATTCTACCACTCCATCTCCATCTCCATTGCATGAGCCTACTACCACAAAATCAGATCCTATCATATCCCCTACTCCCTCTCCAGATACCACCCATCCAAATGCTACTATCCCATCATCTCCTTCTCAAGATCCCCCATCATCGCCTAAAAATGCTATCCCCACACTGCTTGCATATCCCCTTGGTACTCTCACATTCTTCCATGGTGGCCTCCTTGCAAAAGAAAAACACAGTGTATATACCACCCATCATCCCCCACCTAATAATGGACTCACATCATGTTTTCAGAATAACAAAAATCCTATCATGGATCGAATGCTCAAGAACATGAACTATCAAGGAAAAGGTCTAGGCCTTCACGAGCAAGGTATTTTAGAGCCCATCCAAGTCAAAGAACAAATCTGCATGCAAGGTCTTGGATCTATTCCCCAAGACTCACAATCTAAACACGTTGGTACAACCTCTAGACGTCCTCAATGAGCCTTTTCCAAAAGAAATGTCGGCTCTTCCCATCGCTCCACCAAATCATATGCTGCAATCCCTCCTCCTCTATCGTATAGCCTAAAAACAACCATCCATATTCCTCCTTCATCTGCTCCATCCATCTTGGGTCCTTACATCCCTCCATCCACCATATCCCATCCTTCATCTACTCCATCCATCTTTGGTTTTATGTCCCTCCACCCACTCCATTTACTTTGGGTCCGTATATCCCAAAATCACCTCCTCCATCTCATCCTTTTATCCATCCAATGCCTATCCATGTCATCCATCATAAACATCCTAATCAGGATCAACAAAGGCACATACCTACACATTCTCCATCTACACATAATCCTCATAATCCTACCTTCATCACTCCACATCATCCATCTTCTCACACCCATCCCATTGCTAGTACGAGCACTTTGGATGCCAAAGGAAAAATGAATCAATCTAAACACCCACATGAATCTAAAGCTTCCCATGTCCCCTCTAAAAGACATGGTAAAGAAAAGAAAAACAAAATCCAAAATCAAAATCAAATCTATAGCTCACAAAGAGCCACCAAAGAGAAGATCAAAATCGTGTGGATCCCAAAGAAAAAAGACGCAATGCCATTAAATGAAAAATCTGTAAGAACATCCAAATTTTCTCATCCAAAAGCTAATCCTTTTCATTCACCCTCTCCTACATCTATTTTGGGTCCCTATGTCCCAAAATACACTATTTCATCTCCTCCATTATCCCCGCATTCTCCATCCATTAATCCTTTTATCTTTTCACATCCACCACCACATGTGCCAATGTTGGTCCTAAACACATCTCCCCATCACATATCCACCCCATCGTTCCATCCATACACTTTCCAACATCCCACCCATTATCCCACGTATCTCCCCCATCAAATCCCTCTAATTCATCCTCTTGCATAATCCATTTATCCTCATAAGATTGTACCAACAACCAATAGTCGGTTCGAACATGGGCTCTTAATACCTGATATAGAACTTGATGCTTGAGTCCTTCACCCATATCCTTATCGCATGTCTTCTAAAACCACTTATTCACCTCCCTATCTTTATCCATCTCCTTCCGCGTGTTATCCAAAAATCCAGAACAATCAAAAAATCCAAAAAATTCAAAAACTCTAGAAAAATCAACAAAAAAAATAGTAAAGAGAAATAATTCGTCCAATGGTGACAACTTGGCAAACAAGTGCCTTGGATAAGTACCATGATGAAAACCTGGCAAATAGGCATCATGCGTAAATCCCCATCTGTACTTGGGGGCAACTTCCTGATTTGCATTCCCTCCATCCACTTTGCTTCCAGCTATGCACCCGTCTCCATCCTATACATCTTTTTCATTCATCCCCTCCATCCTCCCTATCTTACACATTTTTCTTGGCATATCTCACTTATCCCCATTCTTCCATCCTCCTTGTGATCTTGGTAACAATCAGGGAAAACATATAAACATACTTTGGACACCTCTTAGCACACATTCCCCTCAACCTACCTTCCTAATCCACCCATCACGCTACCCTCAACCTACCTTCCTTATCCACCTGTCATGCTACCCTCAACCTACCTTCCTAATCCACTCGTCACACTACCCTCCATCTCCCTTTCTTATCCATCCATCCTATCTTCATCCATTTCGCTCCTTTATTTTCCTATCCTTTTGTTTTGCATCCTTCATGCCTCCTCGCACATGACCTATCTAGCGTGGGGGAATCTATCTTCCTTTGTGCTATAGTCCTTGGAGACATCATTCATCCTATCAAATCACTCCCTTCCATTCCCCTATCCTCATTTCCTTATCATTATATCCCCATCCCCATCCTCATCCTCCTATCCATCCATCAAAACACTCCCTCTCATATCCCCATCTTTGTCTTCCTACCAATCCCTTGTGTCTTCTCGTCCTCGTCTTCTTATACATCCAAACCTTCCTTTTAACCTCCTTATCATTCTCCACGCATCCTAGCATCTATCCATCTACCTAGCCAACCCCCTCTATTCATCCAATCTCTTCTACCCCCCCCATCCCTATCTTCATATCCATCCACCATCACATCCCTGTCTCACTATTCCATCCCTACCTATCTCCCCCATCCTTTTCATCTTCCCATCTTCATCTCCTTCTCCTCATCCCATCTTATAATCCCTTTTCATTGGTATCTAGCTATAGCCTACTATCTCATCATTCATCTATCCATCCTATCATCCTCCCAATTCCTCTTTTGATGACTTGGATAACTATCCCATCCCTGAGCTTCGTGATCACCATCATCCTCCGATCCAATCTAATAGGTCTATCTTGTCTCATCCTATCGGTCCCATCATTTTCTCTGTTGGTCATCCTTTTTCCATCATTTTTCTTTGGCCTTTGGTTGAACTACGTTGCCCCTGCGCTTTCACATAGGCAAGGTTGATCATTTGATCCGCCCCTGGGGCTTTATCCGTCTATTCCTCTATCATCTGTCATCGACCTCTCTGCTTTTGTCTATCCAGTTTTTTTCATCCACCATCGGTCTTCATCATCCTCTTTCCGCTTTTATCCATGGTCAATCGTCAGCCTTTTGTCGAACTATGAGGGCTCTGTGCTTTCACGTAGGCAGGGCTAATCTTTGATCGGCCCTAAGCCCCTAGGTTGCTAGGATGTGTCAGTCTCCTATCATGTGTCATGTCTCTTGTGTCGTGTCGTCAAGCTATGCCCTAATCTAGCTGGTTCTTAACAAACAAGATCCACTTGTATCATCATATCCAATCGGTTCTGAACATTGGTCTCTTAGCTTAGTATCCATCATCGGTCTCAATAGGATGCATCCTTCCTAACAGACCTCATCAATCCCATCCATCCCCTGGATCCTATGGCAAAGGACATTTGCAATTGATTGTGATCTTTTGATGCTTTTGGCTTTTGTTTATCATTTGAGCTCCCTATCATCACTTTTCATGGTCACCTTGATCCATCATATCATGGTGTACTTTGACTAGTCAACATAGGGGCGTATATTGATCTTTTCTTTGTTGTTGTCTTCTTGGTTGTCCCACGTAGTACCCACCAAGATCCCTGAGGTCTTGTGTTACGCTGGGGCATCCTTCTGTGCTTGTGGTTATCCCAACACCTGGCCCGACCAAGGTCATCGCGACTTTGGGGTGTTGGGATAGCCTTCTTGTTTGATCTGTTTGTTTCATGCATTAGACACTAATCTGCCTTGGTCCTTTATACCTTGGTGTATTGTGTCTTCTGCTATAGCAAAAATCAGTGCTCCTAACAATGGAAAATTGCATCTCATCTTTTCATTACATCATCTTGCATGTTTTCCCCCATCCCTTCATCCTTCATCATTCTCCATCCTCTCTCACATCTCAATCCTATCCTCATCAACTCATATCTCACACAAATACTCTAATCAAATCCTTGGTCTTATCCCCAGTCTTGTTACCAACCTTGAACCATCATCATCATCCTCATCATCCATCATTATCCTTCCCTATCCCTTTGGTGTTGTTTTGGGATGTATCCTTCCCTCATCAACAACACTTTCATCATCATCAGAAGGTATCCTTCCCAATCCTTTAGTGGTGTTTTGGGGATGTATCCATCCCTCATCAATACCACTCAATGGGATGTATCCTTCCCTATCCTCTTGTTGTTTCGAGATCCCTCATTGACAACACTCCATCCCTCATCAACCCCCTTTTGGCTTGTACCTTGACTTGGGCAACATCACCTTTTGCCATCCATTTGTGCTTCATCATCTTCCTTTTGCATCATCTTCCTCATCTCCTTCATCACTCTCCCCTTGCATCATCATCCTTATTCCCCTTGCATCATCTCCTCCATTTCGAGAGCCCACTTGTGTTCTCTTGAACCCACATGTCCTCTCAAGGGGGCATCCTTCATCCCTAATTTTCATCATCTTTTTCCCTTCCTAATCATTCAAAAGAATGACTGGGGCATCTTTCCCAATCTAACCATCTTCTTCTAGGTTCTATGTTTTAATGATCTTTGAAATGATGCTACTTCGCAACACCATCTCAAAGAGGGGAAAAATGTAGACATCTAAATTTGGACACTTAATTTATCCAAATTCATCCCCTTTGGTCTTATTTTCGTTAATTAAGTAATACTGCTATTATTTAATTAATAACTTTAATTATGCCAAATTCTTAAGGTATTTAATCAATAATACCTTATCTCTTTAATCCTCCTTTCATCAAATGAATTAATAAAATATGACATTTATTTAATTCCTCATGTCACATCCTCCATCTTTTATTATCTAATCTTAATCCTTCTTCTAATCTCATCATTAGGATGTGCACATGCCTAATCCTTGATTAGGAGGTGTCATATCCTCCAACTTTTGCAAGTTGGCCTCTAATCTTTCTTAGCCACCTAACCTTCCTCTAACCCCTCATCAACTTGTCTAATCACCCCCTTTAGTCAACTCTTCCCATCCCCCAAGGAATTTTTAATTCCTTTTGTCTTCCCAAAGTCATTTGAGGAATTTTTAATTCCACTCTCATCTTTCAAGGAATATTAAATTCCTTTTCTCTTCCCCATGTCCTTTATGACATGTGTCCTTGGTCAACCTTATTAAAGGCCTTCCCCTTTTAGACAAGGCACTCCACTTCCCCATGTGAATTTTTAATTCACTTTTAATTCCCCAATGCACTCAAATGAATTCCTTATTATTTCCCCTCTCCCCATAAGGATATTTGAGGAATTTTTAATTCCTCACATGTCCTCTCACACACATGGGACAAGGACATCCTTTATGAGGATATCTTGACCAAATCCCTATGGTCCTTTGAAGTACATCCATGTCATGTACTTCTCTTACACCTCATGTCCACCTCATCTTTCTTAAGTCTCTCCCCTTGCCACATGTCAAGATGTGAGGGCTTATAAGTTCTCAACTCACCATAACCCTACATCTTGGCCATGTTGGGATCAATCTCAACCATCCATTTCTTCTTGGAATTCTTTTCTCTCATTTAGGAGGAGATCATTTTGCTAGCCAAACTCTTGCAATTTTGTTTATCAATCTACACTTAGCCATTTGCATCCATTTTGTCCAATTATCTTGCATCTCACACTTTACATCTTGCATCTACTTGCCATCAAGGAGCATACATCTCATCTACAATCAAAGGGCCAACCAAAGAACAACTCTACAAGGTAAAAGGTTCCATTTTTATGTTGTTAAGTTCATCATTTGCCCAATCTTGAAGTGTAGGGTGTTTTTAGTTGTTATTTGCACTCTCTTTAGTTTGTTGCTCATCTTTTAACAATTATATTCCCCTATCACAACATGGTGTCAAAATGAAAACTATAAAGAACAAACCCCCTCTAAAATTGTGAGCTCTTTTTAGATCTGTAAAAATTTCAAAAAAATGTCCTGATTTGTGTCTAGAAAGCAAGATTAATGAAAAATCATAAAATAACTATAACATGCATAAAACTATTGATAAAAAGCTAATTTTTGGACTGTGGCCGTTTGAGATGATCCTTAACCTGTAGTAAAAAAATCAGTCGTTCTGAAGATATGATCAAATCTTTCCAAACTAGGGCTTTTGTCCAAAAATGATGTGAAACCTGCAACAAAAAGCTACACCATTCTCGTGTTAGGTTCACCATTTGTATAATGTTGAAAATGAAAAACCTTGAATTCACAAATGAAAATCAACATGCATTCAACATCATGTCAATGAGGTATTTACAAATGAACACAAATGCAAGAAATGAAATACTAATTACTAAGAAATCAAACACATGCATTCAAAAGGAAAATCACTCCATTGTTATCCTATCTACAAGATCTTGTCTTTGCTCTTAGATTTTTTCTAGAAAAAACACAAGAGGCTATGTAGAATGGATTTGATCAAAATTAAATTGGGTTTTTTGTCCCTCAAAAAAGTGAGGAGGAAGCAAGATTTTATAGATGTCCTTGTGGGAAAGATCCATATTTCAGGAGAAATGTGGGATAAATGGTTATCTGGAATTTTATGAATATTTCATAAATGCATGAATGAAATTAGTGAATAGATAAATGATAATGAACTAAATGATTATGTAAATGATTATGAAAATGATTGTACAAATGAAGCATATTAATGTGAATAAATGATTATGTAAATGCTTTAATGAGATTGGTTTATGTATGAATAAACAAATGATGATAAATGTTTATGAAATGGTTATGAAATGGAAAAATGCTTATGCAAATGTATTAATGAAATGAGTTTATGATTATGAATATGAATATGAGTTAATGATTATGCAATGGATTTAAATACAATATGCAATGGATAAATGATTATGCAAATGTATTTAGTGATAATGGATTAATGATTTACACAAATGTTTTTATCATTTATGAATATGTAGATGATTAATGAAATGATAAATATTTATGAAATGGATTAATGAAATATGCAAATGGATTTAGGAGGAAAATATAGTAATGAATTAATTAAATAGATAATGGAATCTATTTAATTAATAGAAGAAATTAAATTATTATAAGGATATTTTTATGTGTCTACAAATATAACTTAAAAGTAATTGAAAAATGAAAAAAGTGACAGTATCATGGATTGTGGAAATCTAATAACATTAATTCTAATTACTCTCAATGAAAGATATTATCCTATTAGTCTATTACTTGTAAATTGAATAGACACTAA
>VDFB02082743.1:0-15594 GCA_007258455.2 Sequoia sempervirens
AACAAACCAAAACCAAAACAAAGGAAAACAGGAAAGCAAACGGAAAGCAAACAACGGGAAAGGAAATCTAATCTAACTATTTTACAAGGCAGGTCCTCGGAGAGAACCTAGGACTGGAAATAATGCTTGAGGAACTGCCCATTGACGGGCAATGGGACATCCTCTCCTGTCAATGTACGCAATCTAAATGCATTATCTCCAAGGATTTCAGAAATCTGATACGGGCCCAGCCATAACTTATCAAACTTGTCGTGATCACCCTTCTTCTCATGGGCCTTGTCCCAATATAAAACCAAGTCAGAAATCCTGAACGAATTGATCTTAGCTTGTTTATCGAACCATCTCTTTACCACTGCTTGGTGTTTCGCCAGATTTTCAAGAGCTTCATCTCTTTTCTCTTCTAAGTGCATCAACTGAGACAATCTTGTTTGAACTTGATCTTCTCCTTCGAGGTATTCTTGAATGAATTGGAGGGTTGCTATCCTCAATTGTACTGGAAAAACCGGATCCTGTCCATAGACCAAATGGTATGGTGATGTTCCCAAGGAACTCTTTGTTCTAATTCTGTCTGCCCAGAGAGCAAACCTCAACTGTGTGTGCCAATCTTTCGAATTCTTGTCAAGCAACTTCTTAATGGCATTCAATAAATTCTTATTTGTGGACTCTGCTAGTCCATTCCCCTGCGGATAGTAATTGGAGGAAAACTTCAATGTAATCCCGTATTCAAAGGCCCAGTTGGAAAACTTTAGCGAGGAGAATGCTGAACCGTTATCGCTGACTAGGACATGAGGGCATCCAAATCTGGTCACAATGTTCTCCTCAAGAAACCTAACAACCACATCTGATGTGCATTGCTTCAAAGCCTGAGCTTCTGTCCATTTGGTGCAGTAATCTGTCGCTGTCAAAATATATCTATGTTGGCCAGACGATGGCGGATTGATCATACCAATGAAATCTAATCCCCATTTTGTAAACGGTCTAACCTCAATCACTGGTTGCAAAGGCATAGCGGGATGCCTTCCTCTATTTGCTGCCGTTTGATAGATGTGACAAGCTTTCACATGTTCATGTGTATCTTTGAAAAGCGTGGGCCAATAGTACCCGGCTCGAATCTACAGTGGCTGTGTGGAGCTTCCTCCGTGTCCAGTTCCAAACTTCTCGTGAAAGTGTTCCATTAACTGTTTGGCTTCTTGTTTCCCTACACATCTCAAATAAATTCCTTCGTAGTTCCTTCTCTAGAGAACTGATCCTTGAAGCATAAATCTTTGACTTCTCATTCTTAATGCCCTTCGTTGGACTGGATTTAGGTGGCGAGGGCATCTGTGATTCAGCAAGTAATAAACTGTGTCGTCGTACCACTCTCTGGGAGGCACTTCCTCCAATACATAAGTTTGCTGTACTAATTCTGGACCAACCATTGCGATTGTCTGAGCCAAAGCTTGTCCTCGGACCAATTTCATCGGCTGTATTTCTATATCATACTCTTGTAAAGTGGCGACCCACTTACCTCTTCTTTCTCCTAACTCATTCTGCATCAATAAAGTCTTTACTGTGGCGTCAAGAACTATTGCGTGAACCTTGCTTCTCAAGATATAGTGTCTAAATTTCTTGACAGCCTTTACTAAAGCATATGCCTGCTTTTCAATGCTTGGGTATCTTAACTCTGCTTCTTTCAAGGGTGCACTCATAAAAGCAATTGGGTGTTCGTCCTTTTCTTTTGTTCTTTGGGTCAACACCGCTGCGCAGGTGTGCTCTGAGGCAAATGAATACAGATAGAAAGGCTTCGTATAGTCTGGACTGACCAGTACTGGGGCATCCACTATAGCTTGTTTAATTTCATCAAAAGCTTTTCTAGTTTGTGGGGTCCACTCAACCTTTGCATCCTTCTTCAGCATCTCATTTAGTGGCCTCACTATTTCAGCAAACCCAGTTATAAACTTTCTAACAAAATTGATCCTGCCGAAGAATGATCTCAATTCTTTCTGACTACCTGGCAAACCAATCCTTGAAATGGCTTCAATGCGCTCGGGTCAATCGATATGCCCTTCTCTGAAATGACATGACCCAATAACTTACCTTCGGTGACACCAAATATGCATTTCTTAGCATTCAGAGAGACACGAAATCTTCTACATCTTTGAAATATCTTCCTTAAATCTTCAACGTGGTCTCCTCTTTTCTTTGAGAACACAGTCAGGTCATGCATGTAAATAATTATGCACTTTCCGACTAGGTCTCAAAAGGCGATGTCCATGGCTCGCTGGAAAGTGGCCCCTGCGTTGATCAAGCCAAAAGGCATTCTTCTATATGCAAAAGTTCCCCATTTTGTGGTGAACGCTGTCTTCAATCTATCTTCCTATTCAACCATCACTTGATTGTACCCTGAATATCCGTCCAAGAAAGACATCATTTGTGAACCATTCACTATTTGCAATACCTCATCTAATGAAGGCAAAGGATAATTATCTTTCTTAGAGGCCCTGTTCAGATTGCGGATGTCCACGCATAAACTTATTTCTCCATTCTTCTTTCTGACTGGAACAAGATTGGCGACCCACGTGGAGTGCCTCACAGGAAAAATAATCCTGGCCGAAAGCAGCTTCTTGACTTCCTGATAGATTAACGGCTCTAACGATGGATTCACAGGCCTCTGCTTTTGTCTGAATGGCTTACTGCCTGGCTTCAATGGAATTGTGTGTGTAATCAGTGATGTATCATATGTCTTCAAATCTTCATATCCCCAGGCTATCACCTCTGGAAATTCTTTCATTACCTTCAAGATGCCTTCTTTCTCTTTAGGTGTACAAACTTTCCCAATAAAAACATTCTTCACTTGTTCATCTGTTCCTAGGTTGACAGCTTCACAATCATTGCCTTGAGTGCTTTGATTTCTACTCAGTTTATCAGTGTCAAATAATCTCTCTAACTCAACCATTCCTCTCGGAATAACATTCGTCTTCAAATTCAAAATTCCTTCTGTGTCGTATTCCGCTTCCTCAGTCTCTTCTTCATCGATGATCTGTGCCTCGAACACGCCTGAGCATGTGAGAAAATCTAAAATCTGTTTATCATCATCGAACACCTGGAAGTTCTTTATGTTATCGGGGATGGCTGGAGTTGAAACCAACTCTACTGTGAATTTCTTCAATCCTTCCATTGCCAATGGTTCCAAAGAACTGGCAGCTTGTGCGAGAGAATTTGCAACGGTATTCTTGGATCTGTAAACTTGCTTTATATTGAACGCATCAAAGCTTTCTATGAGGTCCCAGACTCTATTGCGATAGCGGCTCAATCTCTTGTCGTGACAAGCAAACTGTTTTCTCACTTGGCGAACCACGATGTTAGAATCTCCGATGGCATGTACGATCTTGGCTCCCTTCTGAATTGCAAGGAGCAATCCGTGAATCAAGGATTCATACTCAGTAACATTATTGGTGCATGAAAATTGGAGCCTATAGGCACCCAAATAAGCCTCCCCTGTTGGGCTAACTAATTCAAATCCTTCTCCATTTCCTTTCTTTGACTTTGATCCATCGAACCTCAAAGTCCACACTTGATCCTCTGTAGGAGTGCTGGGAGACTGGACATGTGTGTCCTCTTGATTGCATACCTCTGGAATTTTTCCTTCATTTTCATACTAAGTTGTATCGTCTTTTACAAGTTCCTCTATTAAAGCACTGTTTTCTTCATTCATCTTCTGATATCCTTCCTGCAATGATGTCTGTGGAACGAGCCTTGCAACTTGCTCTAGTGCCACTTTGCACATGGCACAAGTGATCTCGGAGTGAAATGCTTCATGTATTTTGCACCAGTTAGGAAGCAGCAAATTCTTGATGGAAGCATCTTTACCCAATTCTGTTTCTTGTCTCACACTGTTTAGGACAAAATCCCTGAAGTTTTCAAACGTTCCTCCTCTCTCACTATCACTTGAGTCACTTTCAATCAACACTTCAGTGGAAGCATTGGCATCTCCTAAACATTTCCCCTCACTTGGGCTTTGCAGCATCAATACTTCTTGCTTGACAGGCCTATACGAGCCTAAATCAGTCTCCACAAACATTATCTCATTATCCTCACCATATTCAGGTATCATTAATTTCAGCCTTGGTGTACTCTCAATCTTAATTTGATTTGGGACTCCTTTCCATGGAAGCCACATGTGGGAAAAATCAGTTGCAATGTATCCATTTAACTTTCTTGCCCAATCTCTGCTTAGCAACATACCATAGCCATCTGGTATATCGACCACTGATATATCAATGCAGCTCTGAATTCGGGGGTCAGCTGACAACTGCATATGAATGTTATTCAATTCTCCAACAACTGGAACCTCAGTTTTGTCCAGCTGGGTCACCTTCTTTGTGGTTTGAAGCGGTACTATACCCAATCGTTGACACACCTTCAGTGGCATGACGTTGCTCGAAGCACCGGAGTCAATCAAACAATTGTCCAATAATTTTCCAAATATTCTAACCGACACCAGGAACGGGGCGGGTTCATCCTTCCCCTGGTAGAACACCACTGGTTTCTTTCTTTCCTCAATAGGAGTATCCTTATTTTCAACCTTTCTATTCAATGGAATTTGGCTACCTTGAGTAACCTTCTGTGTTTGCTCTAGCTTTTGCTCTGTAGGCAAATTGAATCTAACTCTTCTTTTATCTTTAGTTTTTGACTTCTCAAGTTCACTTGAAGATCCTTGTACCATCCCCACAAAACCTTGAGACTGTTGCGGAGTCTCCCAAGTGTTAAATGGTGCGTGAGGCACCTCTTCTACCATGTTCGCATTTTGCACAGGACGGGACTGTGTATTGGCTGGAGGATTCCTGGATGAACTAGGTGCTTCTTGAGAAGAGTTCTTCACAACGGGTGTCTCATATAAACTCCCCAATATTGTATCCCTGACTTCCGAAATCTTCATTAACTCATATAGAGGAAGACTCACCTTTATCTTCTTCACTTCATCCAACACATAGGAACTTAACCTTTTCATATCATCCCTTGGAATATTGTCCTTTTGTGGACGTTGCATTATGTGAATAGGCTGTTGGACATTTTGTTGTCCATTTCTGTTTTGCACCACATTCTGTTGTCTGTACTCAGGAGAATCCGGAGGCATGTTTGGGTTATTGCTTGCGTTTGGATTTGGTGGAGTTGAGAAATTGTTCGGAGGAATTGAAGACGTCAGAGGCTCCTTCTGATGGTAGGTCCTCTGGTACACTTTAGGTGCTGCTCCTCCGGATGTCTGAAATGCTTGCACCTCTCTCCTCCCCTCTACCAAAACACTGTTGTTGAGAGGTGGGAAAATGTAGTTATCTTGGCCAAGAGGCTCTTCTGAATAACTATCTTGAATTTTTGAATAAACTTGAGCCTCTGAATAAACTTGAGTCTCTTCATCTTGCTCATCTGGCGTCCCCACGGGACTGTTTGCCGAAGCTGGTGGAAATCTATGATTGACTTCCGGTGGTGCGTAACTTTGATATCCAGACATGACATTGACATTTTCTAGAATTAAAGCCTGGTCATATCTCTGTACTGGGACAATCTCATATCCAGTAGTTGGAGGATTCTCAGTACCCTCCTTGCTTTTTACTTCTCCTTTGAAAATATTAGCAGCTACTTGAAATTCATGGCACTGTAACTCTGAGTGCTGACTCGTATTATGTAGTCGACACCATCTCGACATAGCAGCTTCTGCAAAAAATACTCTGTCCGTGGGACGGTTCTCTGGAGGTGGTGGGTTATCTAGCGGTGATGGAACTCCTCCATTGTTAGGCCCTGTATTCCAGGACCTCTTTTGATATCCTTGATTGTTACCTCGATACCCATGACTGTTGTCGTGGCCATGTCCGTGATGGGCATCTTGATGGTGTTGAGGATTATTCTGATATCCTCGATTGGCACCTGGATGTGCGTGATAATTCTTCAACATAGATTGCATTTGATTATTTTGATTCCTGAGGTGGGTTACCTCAGATGACAGCCTCTTCATTTGCTCTACCAATTCTTTCATTTCGTCTTTCTCCTCTTGTGTCGTTGCTGGTGGCACTGTATTCTGGAGATAGACAGGCTGCGTCGCTGGAGTCTGGGATAAAGGTATCCCAGGATGGAGAACCAATTGATCAGATGGTGCTGGAACTGGATTTAATGATGGAATTTGTTGGTTCCATGTTGATCCAAGAGTTTGCATTTGATTGTTCGTTGTGGCCAAGCCAGTATACAAAGAAGGCCCAGTTATGTTTTGTCCCATATTTTGACTTACTTCCACTGCCTGCGCGTACGCTTGGTTCATATCTGCCGGAGTGGGATGAGCTTGTCTCACAAACATTGCGGTCAATGGGTCCAAGGCTGCATAATAGTTTTCCCTAGCATCTGGAACAACGTATGGAGTACGTAGCCTTGTGAGAGCCTTCTGGAATTTGTTGTTGAAGGCATGAATAGGTTCTTTATCTTGTCTTCTCACTTCCGTGAATTGGCGGAAGAGCTCTACTGGGGTGATAGGAATACCAAACTTTCCGATGAAAGCTTCTTTCATTTGTTCCCATGTTCTTATAGACCCGACTGGCAAATGTATAAACCAAAAGTGTGCTTCTTCTCCCAAGGAATACGGGAATAATTTGCAAGCTACATCCGCGTATGCAATTTGTCTATTCCGCAAATGATCCTCGAACATCTTGATGTGATCCTCAGCAGTATGATTTGGATCATTAACTTGATACTTGGTGCAGAAATGCTCCGGATTCTTTGGCATGTCATGGTAGTCTGCAAATTCAAGCAGAGACGGATTAGTAACTAGCCAAGTAGCACCATTGGGAGCTGGTTGACCTCCTTGTTGAGCCATTGCTTGAATTGGCTGCTGCCTTTGATATACAAATACTGGGGTTGTGGTAGCCTGAACTGGTTGCTGGACAAACACTAGTGTGGGAACTTGAACTGCTTTTGGTTGAGCAAACCTTGAAGCACTCGGTGGAGTTTGGAACAAACTTGTAATCTCTTCTCCACTTTCTTCACTTGACTGAACTTCCTCGTTTGAAAACTCTTTTTCACTTGGACGACTTTCTTTCTTCTTTCTTGCTCGAGTTGGTAACTCTAACTCCACGAAGTCTTTGGATGAACTTGGCGCGGACCTCAAAATTCTTTTCAACTTATCGGGTGAGAATGAACTAATTCGATCCAGGATGTAGCTGATTACTGTAGGCGAGGAAGAGGAGCGAGTGGTTGTCTTTGATTTAGCAAATTTCTTTCAATTGCAACTTGAATCTCAATAGCCTTCTCTTCTTCTTCTTCCAATACAAAGCAAGTTCGCATATACTGGGCGTGGCTCTCCTTTGTCCTCCACGCGAGATTGTTCAATCCTAAAAGAATATCTTCTTGATCGTCGTTGAATCCCAAATTAGGCTGCAACACCGGAAATATCTCTCTATGTGGTAGCACCATCTTTACTCATGATAAATTTCTTTCTCCAATGAATTTCCTTTTGAATGAAAATCCCTTCTTACTTGAATGTGCTTGTCAGTTGCAAAGAAACTTCGGAGGCCCTCCTTCTAGTGCCAGTTCCTCTGTTGACGTGGTTTTTGTGACCGCACCAAACAGCAGAACAAAATAGTCCGAAGGCTACTCCGTTCTCTCTTGATCAAAGTATTCCGTGTGCTAAGATTGCGAGATAGATCACACGTTCAACTCCAAGGTTCCGAAATACTTGGAACACCCTCAGTTGGTTTGATGTGTATTGCTGTGTTCTTACGAGGGGACTGTCATGGCCCCTAATTTTCGCAATTTATGATATTATGAATTATAAATGTTGATATACAATAAATAATAATAACCGATCAATACTCATACGACCTTACCCGATAAAAGGAGATTATTATTGATAAAGATGATATTACTATTATTATTATATTTGATTATATACAGATAAATAAATACATATTACATTTATTATATATATATATATATATAACATATATCTTATTTTTTGGCATTTGAATATATATAATGTATATTGCATATTACATTTATATATATTCAACAATATCTATATATATAAATAAATAATAATATTAATATATTGCTACATTACTACATCAGTTAAATGTGAAATAAAATAACAAGTAACAAATAATCTGAATATAAAATAAAACAAATATAAGATATACAATAATCAATAGCCAACATAAAAAATAAACATAAATAAATTATGAGTTAGCAAAAGTAATCGCTGTTTGGAATGCGGCGATCCTCATAAAGAATCGCGTCCTTTCAATACAAAAGGCATGAACCTTCTGAAGCTGCATGTCTTCTCCAGCGTATAAGATAAGGTTAAGAAATAAGTGGGGGGGATATATTGGCTGGAATTCAACGCAGGGCATCAAAAGAGCAATTGTGGGTTTCCTATGATATATTCATTGTTTAAGTTCACTGCCTTTCAAAAGGGGGACAAGGTCTGAAACGCGGGCCCCAGCAGCAGCCCAATGTTGTGTTTAGGAATAGAAGGAAGATGCCTGCCTGCCGGTTGATAAAGGAGGTCAGAGAAATAAATATAAAGAATATATTACGAAGAATACCAGTCAGCAATCTGACATAAAGGAATAAACAGAGGCAGGTTTTGGAAGGAGGACGGATTACATTATCAGATGGATACAAAGGTAAGGGACATCTGTTTCAGTGTTTGGTAAGTAGAATATGCTTTAAGACAGTTGAGGACATTTATATAAGGATATAGGAAAGTAAAGGATGTGCCAATTAGTGAGACTAATATGAATACTTAATCTATATAAATATGGGAATAATAGATAAATTTGATAATGAATAATATATATATAAATGTGAATAATGATATAGGAAAGAGTATATATGCACTACTTAAATTGAAGTAGAATACATATATATGTATTCATATAGGATTAAGATATATATGCATTTATAAATTGAGTCAATTAGAAATGATGATATATACTGATTTAGATTATATTTATAAACGGTTGTGCAAATAACAATTATTGAATCTGATAAGCAATTATGATTCTTTAATATAAGAAGGGAAAACAGATTCTTATTTATCTGATTCATACTAATGATATCTTCTAAGTATTAAGGAAAGATGGATCGATGGTTAAGGAATCAGGGGGAGCCTCAGCAGGTTAAATCCTAGTAAGGGTAAGTATTGAGAGGTAAGTAACCTCAACTAACTAATAACATGGATGGTTATGTAATCAATCCCAGTTACTATGGATAGCAGGGCACAGTATAATAACTAGTCCATAGATGATAATGCCTTTCAATTGACTCATTCCTAAGATGTAATGATCCAATCATGAACAAGAAATTAAGTGCATTTTTATGTCTCTAATATGGGGACATTACAAGTGGTATCAGAGCAACTTTCCTGCCACCTTGTGAAAATAGCGTTTGCAAACTTACCAAAGGCAAAGGTATACTCTCTATGAACATATAGGAACACATTCCAATTTATGCAAATCAGGTATGACCAGTAACTGCTAAATGTAATCACTTGTTGTTGATATTCGTTATTTTTATCATATCTACCATATGTAAGTGTAAAACAAGTATCAAGATATATATATGTATAAATAGATGTGTTATGTTGAATTGAACAACTAATGAGATTAGGATGATCTATTCTATCATAAGAATTGTGTGTGGTAACCCCATGAAACAACCTTGGAAGGCAAGAGGAATCTGCAAGTAAGTATAAAAGAAAATACATCATGAATTTAGATATTAATTTTTAGTAAATATATCTTGAAATTAAATGATAATGCGGTAGAATAAGAATTTATATATAATGATATTTATTCTAGTTGATGTCGCTCATTTCTATTGATGTCATTTTGGAATAATACAGTTATACGTGCTACTATTTATTCTTAATATCTTATAGAATTACTGATATGTTTTGAATATCTAACTAGATTATTGTGATATATTCTATCATAATGTCTCTCGCATGAAGTGTAGTTCATATTTTCATCAAAGTTTTGTATCATCAAACAAACATGTAGAAAGTTAAGGGAGGGAACCTATAGGTTGAGCAGATACTAGTTCTCTTCTAGGTATGCCACTCCCCGGATCGGATGACCAAGAGTCATGCCATCGGGAGCCAAGGGGGTGATATCCGCTCTTGGGCTTAGAGTGAGTATCTACAGGCCTCCTATGGATTCCTCTCCTCTAAACTATCACATGTTTAAATTGAGGGATTCTCCAACATAGTTGGGAGATGATGAGGATGGATAAGGAAAGGAGATACAAGCGTATCCCCTAAGTACACCACTCCTCGGATAGGATGACTAGGTATCATGCCATCAGGAGCCAAGAGGGATGGTATATCCGCTCTTGGCTTAGGCAAGATTGCTTCGGGCGAACTTATTCTTCTCATCCAACCCTTACTATGATAGAGTCCTAAGTTTTGTGTAATTTGACTTATTTGTGCAATGGATAAAACAGATTTTCATTTTCATGTGTTGTATGGTGAATAATAATTCTTACATGTTTTATATGTTTATATGTACATGATGTGGTTGGTCTTATATAATTGTAATTGTGCTTGAATGTATACTCTATATTTGAGTGCTCTAAGGGGCCTCCTATGGGAATCCTTCCTCCAAAGTATCGCATGGATGTGTGTCTGCCCCTTACCAAATTATCATTCTTTTTCAATCAAATCATTAGGGAGGGGAGTTGGAAGCTCACAAAGGAGAGCAGAGACTAGGGTCCCTTCGAGGTAGGCCACCCTCCTTGGATGACTGCGGTCTGCCATTGAGGGCCGAGGGGGTCATTTCCACGGGCGTTGGTTGGCCGCTCTCGGGCTAAGAAGGGAATCACTAAGGGCATCCTTGTGTGTGACCTCTCTTGCCTCGCCTTTGATGTTGATGAACAAGGGATGATAACTTGGGTGTTTTAATATCTATTTAGTTGCTCAGAAATTTACAAATTGAATGCTTCATAACATATGTTCATGTGAATGCTTGTGCATTACGTGTATTTGCATGCCTGCTTCATGTTTATGTGTATACTCGATGACCTTGGAAGGGAGGACGGGTCCACGGTGTAGTATGGGATTGTAGTGGGCACCCTGGAATGCCCAAAAACTAACCCCACTGCTGATAGGAATTTAGTCAAACAGTTTGCAGCCAACTCCTTATTCCTCCGTTTAATGTTTCAATGTTTTTTTTTTTTTTTTTTAAGTCTTTGCATAGGTATGAAACCACATAACATGAACTAAAAAGAAATTACAATCATAAGCAAGCTGGAAATTGAACTACTGCTGTTATAATATTATTTCCAGAATTAACAAAATCAAATACATAGCAGGTTATTTTCAACTCACTAAATACTCCAGCATTTTGACATAATGTTCCAACAAAGGTTTCTAATTCTGCTGCTACAGTAACATGAATAGTGCTGCATGAATAGTGCCAGGTGAATAGTGTTCGCGTGAATAGTGCCGTGTGAATAGTACCTGCGTGAATAGTGTCGCGTGAACAGTACCCGCGTGAATAGTGTCACGTGAATAGTACCCACGTGAATAGTGTCGCGGCCTGTAGCTGGAAATGCAACCAAATAATGCTGCTGCCAGTAGTTGAAAAATGCACTCAATCTGCCTGTAAATGAAGCTGATAGTAAAGGATTCCAAAGGCCAAACCCCAAGGGAATGACGTCTAGAATGTCACAAGAGAGGATAGACGTCCTCTAATGCCAAGAACGGATCTGCAACTCACACACCAACTTCTTCTCCTCTTTTTCCTCCTCAATGAAGCCACAAAAGCTCCCCTTTATTCTTTCTCCAAGGGGCGACCCAACTCACTCAAGCAATGTGGGATAAAACATGTTCAATATAAAACATATTAAAATATTCACTTATGTCTCCCTTGGTTGCCCCTTTGATTTACACATAACCCCATAAAATAAATATTAAAGTAACACTTTAATATTTTACAATTAAATTAAATGTTACTTTAATAAAACTTCAGGCATTAAAATATATTAGCAATCGGACTCTGAATAGCATGAGTGATAGCTCGTCGGAAAGCTCTGCTTGAAAATTATCCGAATCAATCTACCGAAGCCTAGCCCCTCCCAGATTTGTTCTGTGACTTACTACAAAATAGTAAAGGTATGCAGAAACTAAATGATAACCGTTTGGCCCATTTGGAAATGGTAGGCCAAAACACTTTCTGGATCCCCTTAAACCCTTCCGTTAGCCCTGGACCATGTAGAGTAGGCTAGCGCGCATATCACTGGTGATCTGTTGATTAGGGGACATTCTGGTCGCCCCGCCAAATTGCTTGTCCTCGAAGCAATCTAGATCGAGCCTGCTTTGTATCCTGCTCATTCTCCATATGGCATCTTCCTCGTGGTCTACCATCGACCAAATGCTCCAGCTAACTATCGTTTAGAGTTTCCTCTCTCTGGTGTCCAGAATAGCCTCAGGTACTAACACGAGCTTCCCCTCCTCATCCAAAGGGGGTAAATCTGCAGAAGGTACTACACTCTGACCAATAGCTTTCTTAAGCCTAGACACATGAAATACATTGTGTACTCGACTGCCCTCTGGAAGCTCAAGCTCATAGGCGACTTCACCCACTCTGCGAATCACCCTGTAGGGACCATAAAATCTAGGCTTCAGCTTCTCTGCCCCGCTCCTCTTGAGAGATAACTGCCTATATGGCTGTAGCCTCAAGTATACCATATCCCCTACCTCGAAACTGCGCTCTACCCTGTGCTGATCAGCATACAACTTTTGTTGATTCTGAGCTTGCTGTATGTTCTCCTTGAGCACTCTCAGGATATCCTGACTATCCTGCAATAAGTCTTTGGCTTTGGGCACCCTACTGTCCCCCAAAACCAGATCCATGAAGCTTGGTGCTTCATAACCATAAAGTGCCATGAAGGGTGTCATTCTGATGGACATATGATATGTAGTGTTGTAACATTATTCTCCCATATGCAACCACCTAACCCAAGCCCTCTGCTGTGTAGTCACATAGTTTCTCAAATATCCCTCCACCCATTTATTCACAATCTCCGTCTGCCCATCAGTTTGCGGATGATAACTAGTGCTGGGTGTAAGATCTGTGCCACACAACCTAAACAACTCTTGCCAGAAAATACTCATAAATTTACTATCCCGATCACTGACAATGAATATAGGTAGCCCATGTAACCTGAATATCTCTCTGAAGAAAAGATCTGCCACCTGCGCTGCTGTGTAAGTGGACGGAATAGCAAAGAAGTGAGCGAACTTCGTTAAGCGGTCTACCACCACATAGATGCAATCCCTCCCTTGCACTCGTGGCAACCCAGTGATAAAGTCCATTGAAATACTTTCCCATTTCCTATCTGGGATGGGCAAGGGCTGTAGTAAACCTGCAGGAAACGTGTGCTCTCCCTTATTCTGCTGGCAAACTGCACACTCCCTGACATACCTCTGAACATCATCCTTGAGCCCTCTCCATGAGAATCGCTCTCGGATCTGCCTATAGGTCTTGAAGACCCCCGGATGCCCAACTGTAGGTGCATCATGAAATGCCCTAAGTATCGCTTCTCTCAACTGTGATGACGGAATCAAGTAAACTCTGTCCTAAAATCTGATCAATCCATCTATCACCTTATAGCGATCATCCTGCGTAGTACCTGAAATCAAACCAGACGCCCAAGTATCCCCGACATACTCTGCTATAATCTTATCCCTCCAATCTCCTGAAATCTCTGCAAGAGCACAAATGTGAGGTCTTCTGGATAAGGCATCAGCTACTACATTCCTCTTCCCTTTGACAAACTCAATGTCAAAGTCATAAGCCTGCAATTTAGTGACCCACTTCTACTGCCTGTCATTCAAGTCTCGCTGGCTCATGAAATACTTTATGCTATTGTGATCCGTCTTGATCACAAACTTCCCTCCAACCAAGTAGGATCGGAATTTGGCCAAGGCATGCATGATGGCCAACATCTCACGATCATAAATAGAATAGCTCCTCTCCACACCTCGGAGCTTCCTACTCTCAAAAGCAATAGGATGCTTCTCCTGCATCAATACTGCTCCAATCCGATCACCCGATGCATCACAATGAAGCTCAAACGGCTTTGTGAAGTCTGGTAGAGCTAGAACTGGACACGAAGACATCACCTGCTTGAAATGCTCAAAACACCTCTGTGCTGCCTCTGTCCACATGAAGGCCCCCTTCTTAGTAAGATCTGTCAAGGGAGCAGCTGTCTGAGAAAACCCCTTAACAAATCTCCTATAAAAACCACATAAGCCAAAGAACCCCTTAAGCTGAGTAAGGTTCGTGGGTGTGGGCCAATCAACAATAGCTCTAATCTTTTCAGGATCCACCCGAACTCCCTTTGCACTGATAATATGACCAAGGTACAAAAGCTCTGTCATCCCGAACTCACACTTAGACTCCTTGGCATACAGGGACTCTCTCTCCAAAATAGATAGCACCTCTTCAAGATGTTGTAAATGCTCCCCCCATGTCTTGCTAAAGACCAAAATATCATCAAAGAAAATCAAAACGTATCTCCTCAATTGCCCCCTAAACACCTGGTTCATGCAACTCTGAAAAGTAGCAGGAGCATTGGTTAGCCCAAATGGCATAACCAGAAACTCAAAATGACCATAGTGACACCGAAAAGCTGTTTTCTCAATGTCCTCTGTCCTCATACTGATCTGATGATACCCTGATCTCAAATCTATCTTTGTGAATACACATGCCCCATGTAGCTCATCTATCAGCTCATCTATTCGCGGAATGGGGTACCTGTTCTTAATGGTTTTTTTGTTCAAGGCCTTGTAGTCAATGCACATGCGCATTGTTCCATCCTTCTTCTTAACCAAGACAACTGCTGAAGCAAATGGGCTTTTGCTTGGCCTGATGTGCCCCATTTCCAACAACTCCTTAATTGCCTTCTCTATCTCATCCTTATGTTTCTTAGGATGACGATAGGGAGTGATCATCACTGGTTTAGCTCCCTCCTCGAGCTCAATAACATGCTCTGCACCCCTATCGGGAGGAACCCCATGAGGAATATCACCAAATACCTTGGCATGCCTGTCAAGCATCTCCTGTATATCTGGTGGATGACTCTTCACTCGAGGCTCCGGTGAAGCTGGCATAACTAAGCACTCTGTTGCCCACTCTACGACATTATGTCGAAAAAGTCTCTCCATTCTCCTCAAAGACACTACCCTGCAACTCCCATCAGAAAGTCCCCTGAGCACAACAGTCCTACCCTCATGCTGAAATCTCATCTCGAACTTCGCTAGATTGAAAGTGAACTCAACTAGCGATGCCATCCATGTCATACCGAGGATGATGTCGTAATCTCCCATGTCCACAACATAGAAGTCATCCTCCAACTCATAACCATCTCCAAATCTAATGTGAAGATTCGAAACCTTCTGAGTACATAATAGCTTTTGGCCATTAGCCACCATGACTCTAAAACCATCATGCTCCTCTGTCTGTAAGCCTCTCCTGGCTACCAACTGTGTATCAATAAAGTTATGCGTAGCCCCAGTGTCAATAAGGGAAATCACCTTCTGTCCCTGGATAGTACCTCTCACCTTAAAGG
>VDFB02082744.1:0-26857 GCA_007258455.2 Sequoia sempervirens
ATGAGCATTCAAGAGAGACAATGAGAGAGGTGAAATATTATTTTCACAAATATAACTATCAAAAGGGGTGTTACATTTGAAATATTCTCAAGAGTTTAACACTCCAACAACCTATTGAATCATGAATTTTCATGGGATATTACTACATCATGCAAATGTTTGTGTGTGCTACTCTTGTCTTTGAAAAATAGACTAAAAACCTAGGATAATTAGAATTTTGTTATATATGAGATATTTTGGTGTCAACATTTTAAATTTTAACTATTTTGTATAATGAGCTAAAGGGAAGGAGATTATGTAGTGTGAAATTGTAGTATATAAAATTTCCTACACTATGTACTCAATATGATATAACTTAAATTCGTTTGAAAAGGATCATTTTTTCTTGTGACTTGATTAGGTATTGTGTGATCAATTACATCAATGCAACAAAATCTAAGATAAATATTGGTCTTTGCAATCAAATAACCAAATTTGATGAAATATAATTAGCATACCTTACTCTAGAGGAAGGGGTCATAATTTTATCAAATTATTTTTATAAAGTATTATATCCCTAAAATATGCATAATAAATATAGGAGTCTCCAAACATGAGGAAAAAATGTAAATAGGAAAGACTGTATAATGAAAATCTATGAGATTGTCAAGTGGTATGGTTATGATTAGGTAGAACTAGATAAGGTTCTAAAATATATAAATATATTTAGAATAACTATTCCGAATGTAATATTGAGTATGATATGCTTGTGCATATTGAAAGAGGCTTATAAGTTTACATTGAAAGATAAAGAGAATATCAAGGATACAAAAAATCATCAATAGGAAGAGCTAGTCTAAGCAATTGTAATAACCAATCAATAAAGGAGATAAAACAGCATTAGAAAGACTAGGGGTTATGTACCCCTCAAATGCCAAATCATGAAGTAATATGTAAAAATTAATTATGTAAGAGATATATGTAGATTTAGAAAAGGTAGAGGACGAGGTCATTAATTCATTATAACATTTTTTAAACATAGAGAAGGATGAAATAATTATTACTCTTCACTCTTATGAAATACTCTAGCTAGGAAAGGAATGATGCATACATGATCCCAACCACTAATAGAATACCTATTCACCTCTCCACCAAAAATCTCTAAATAAATCAAAGGGTTAAGTCCTTACATAATATCAAATATATGAAACTATAATACAATGGTAATTCTTCACATAAATATTATTATATAATATTCATAGGATATGGGTATGTGTGTGGAAATATAGGACCAAAAAGGAATCAAAAGTGGCTATTTGTTTTTTAAAATTAATAAAAAATTATCTTGGATGAGAAATTGAAGATAGCCACACTCAAAACTTGAATATGTGACAATAACAAGACTCACAAGGAATCTAGTTTCTAAGCTAATGAAAAAGAAAAAAAGGTGCAAAGTAAGATATTGAAATAGGGGGACGACACAAAGTGTTCTTATTTTGGACATAAAATATAACATAGAGTCTTGTGTGCTCCCCCCAAAATGTTTACTTTTTTATTATATCACAAATCATTTCAATAAAAAAATATCGAACACCCACTAGTTTATGATAGGTATTTTTTTGGTAGATTTTTTAATAAACATATGATTTTTAATATATTTTAAAGGTGACACATCTTGAAAAGTGAAAATTTGAATGTAATCACCCCTAAATTTTGTGAAAAATAATCAATTTTCTAATGTTCATATAATTGAGTCTAGAATGCAAAAATATAATTTATTTCAAATTTTAATGAGTGCATAAAAATGTACCAAAAAAGCTATACATAATTTTTCAATGAAAATGCACACACTAGTAAAAGAAGTCAAAGATAAAAATATTAATATATTTGAAATGTGCAAAAATTTACATGGTTAGAAGGGTAAGAGAGATTTATGTTATTATGATTTTTTTGAACTATCTTAAAATATACAATATTGATGGAGAGCATGCTTAATATTTACTTTTTCTTTTAATTTTATATATAAAACACGTGTTTAGGAATCTTACATGTGGGCCCAAGCCTTTGGCTTAGATATCCAAGTCAAATCCAAGCCTAAGGGTAAACTTTCAAAGTAAATTTAAATGAAACACATGTGTGTTATAACATGTACACACATTATAATGTTCACATTTAATAAATTCAAAAAAAAAAGTGATTTATTGTTTCCAAGAAAAATATAACGTGATTTCATTGTAATATGCTCATGTTATCTTAAATTTTCATTTACAATAGATATTGCCACTTTTTGGTTCCTCATCTTGGTACAAATACTCATGTATTAATATAAATTTCACACATAAACAAAGTGAAAATATAATACATCTAGCTACTAATTATTCACTTTTAGTTGTTAAGTTGTAGTAGTGAACAACTCCCCTAAGATTCTAGCTACTAGCTGACTGATGTGAAATAATCCTTGCTCATTACAGTTTCATGATTAATCATCATGTCATACTTATAAATATATAAATCATACAACACTCAGAATTTCACTAATAAATAATAACCATATGGCTCAATCTTTATTTGTAATAAATTAACTTAATGCCTACAACTATAAAAATTAAAATGGAGTCATATCTATTTGAGGTTATTAATTTTGGTTAGATTCATTAGATCCAATATATTTACATAATAATGTATTTATGGATTCATGTATATTATATTTAAGTCTCCACAAGATCTATATCATTAGGGTTTAAAAACCGTGCTCTTGTACTTCAATGCACACATTCTACTTAATTTATAGATCTTTATAACTTGACTTACAATGTAGTATATTTTTTGAATGTATCATTCCCTCCCAATGGGGATGTAATTTTCTTGATATGGTGCAAGCCAATTATACATAGTTAAGATAATAAATCCTTAGTGTTATTTTAGGACTCCCCTAGTTGTTCCATCTATCTTTAAAAAAAAATTAACTTCAATTTTAATAATTCTAAATTATTATAGTTGCGGTCATATATTAACAAGTTGGTTGTGGAGTTCTTCTAGTAGAAAAAATTTGTGTGTGTTTTACCTCAATAATCCTTCCTCCCTCTAAATTGTATTCACTATAAAATGAAATTCAAGAGTACCTTCACAATTTTATCATTCTAACTCAAATTTCCAATGGATTTGTGAACTACAACTACTATAAACACCCCCAATGAAAGTGGCATAGTATTATACATAGATGAAGTTATTAAACATAATAATAAAAGTGGAGTCAACATACTTTCTAAAACATACTAAAAAGGGTTGCATAGGAAAACTATAAAATTCTACTACCCTTTATAAATACATGTTTAAAGGAAGGTTATGAAATTCCATAGTTTTCATACATGTCCTCTAAGACAATTTTAAGTTTATTTAAGGCTAGTATACCATGCAAGATTCATTTCCATTCAAGGTGAAACAAAACTGTTAGATTGCATATTTAATAAAGCAACAAGACCATGAAATCCCTCTATCATTTATGTATACATGTCTAAAGGGTAGATACAAAATTTGACAACTTGCAAACATGTCTACCAAGGTATTTTTAACCACAACACCTAGCTTCCATAATTTGGTCAATGGTAAAGTAAGGTAATTTCAAATCCTAGGTGGTAATTCAAACATATCTAGTATAAATAATAGTCTCATTCAAGGATCCCTAGAATCCCATTAAACTATAACATTAGGATGGCTCCACCTTGGCTACACAAGGAAGATGTTGGTAGATGGGGTGACTAAAAAATACAATAGATACATATTTTCTATTTGAAATGATTCACTTTGATTTGAAAATAAAAAATATATTTGTTTATTAAATGTATACCATTTGAATCATATTTTCTCCCTCTTAATGTGCACATATTTTCTATTTGAAATCATTCATTTTGATATGAAAATGAAAAATAAAAATGTTCACTATATGTACCAATGACTCATATTAAATATCCCTCATAATGTGCTCAAAAAATGCCTAAGGTAGGCAAATAGTAGTTGAGGAAACTTTAATGGATAAACACAAGCATATAAAATTTAATGAAAAGGTGTATTGTGTGTTTGAAGAAAGGAAATAATTAGAAAATAAGACCTATGCACAAGCTAGAAGAGTCGAAAGAATAAAAGTGACAAGTCAAATTTTGTAGGTTAATATTGTAAAACCCAATCATATGGAGGCTAACAAAGGGGGAAAAAAACTATTCTCTAATTGACGGTTCCAAGTGGGTAAGCGACCCATGATTTTGTGGGAGAAAACATTTTTGAAGAGATTGATTCACAATAATAATGTGTTAAATACAATGTGAAAACTAATTCACATGGGTAGCGTGTTTTATGATTGTTCATGCAAATGTGCATGCATGTTTTTTTCCATGTACATTTTTTTTTATTGAAAAAATACAAAATAATACAAGAAAGAGGTAGTTCCAATGGTTGTCGAAAGAGAGATTACAAATACAAAGTAAATCAAACTAACATATAGAAATACTATCACTAATAAAGCAACAAGGCATCAAAATTATTAACACTATACAAAAAAACTCAAAGCTCTCAAATTCTAAATTTTAACAAGTGCTAGAGCTATTTGGAATAAATAACATCATTTTTGTGAAGCTACAAATCTACCATTTAATCTTGTCAAGATGATTGTTGATCTTCATATTAACTTTGTTACCTCCCAACAATTGTGAACATAGGAAAATGATTTGCATAATAATTTCAAAGTAAATGCTTGGCATTTCTATTTCTACATGAACATTATGATCAACAAAAACAACCAAACATATACTTTTCCATAAATTAAACAAGAAAATCTACCATATAGAATTAACAAAAATATTATTGTGTAGGACTACACCCAAAATAGCTTCTTTCCATCTCAAATTGTCCTTAAAAAATGTAGGGAGATGAACAAAAACAACCCTCCATTTCATTTTCATCACAAAACAATCCTAGAAAACATGTTTCAAACTTTCAATGCATTTATAAAAGGGGAATTTAATAGAGTGAATCTACATGTATTACAATCATTCACCAATAGGCAACTTACAGTTCAAGATTTTCCACACTAAGATTTGAACATTCACTTCAGTTTTAGAATACCAAATTTGAGAACTCAACTTCTTCCAAGATTTTTCGTGAAATTTGTACTTCCATTTCAAAATAAATATGGGATTTAATGACAAATGTGGTAGAATATTTAAGTATACCTTCTTAAGAGGAAACAAAGAAAACTGACACTTGGACAACCACAACCAATCCTTGAAAGGATTACAATAAAGGACCTACACATCTTCATAACCAAATCAAAGGAATCCGATGACTTAACAAAGATAATATTTAACTCTTATATTTACAATTTAAACCAAGGTTAATCTTGAGGGAATGCCAATCGACCCATGTTTGAGTAGTAAAGTCCCACAAGTCCCCAAACTTTTGATCTCCTTTCCTAAATAAGTATTAAGCCAACATAGGAAAGGCAACAATAAGAGGTTGACCATGATATTCAGCCAGTTTATTCCACCATATTGATGATAATCTGAAGCTGAACCAATGTTGAAGGGAGCTTTTCCAGCCCAAAAAGTTGTTGACTTGTTGCCATGCCTTCGAGATTGAAAGAAGAGGAAAGGAAGCTTTGAGGTGGAAGAAAGGCACCGGTAAAATTTTGTCTTCCCAGTTGATAGCTTGCCATTTACCTTTGACGGTAGCTTGAGAAATCTGAAAGTGAACCATATTTTTCCACAAAACACTTCCATTCATTGTTTGAACAATCCATTTCATTGCCAAGTAAGTCCCTTGCATCTTTGGATCAATAAGGCCCAGTCCACCTTTGGCTTTAGGTTGGATACAATGAATCCAAGAGATAGATTTAAAACCTGCTTTACTACCCCAATTAGCCCATAAGAAGCTACAAATAATTTTAACCAGATGCTCATAACCTTTTTCTTATAGCATCCCACAAGCAGAATAGTATACATGCGAAGTAAAAAAAAATTGATTCACAACTTGAATTCTTCCTCCAAGAGACATAAATTTATTCCCCCAATTACACAATTTATTCTTTAATTTATGTAGGTACAAGTTCCACATCTCAAAAATTGAGACCCCCATTCCAAATGGAATGCCAAGATACTGAGTAATCTACCCATGTTTAATTTGCTTTGACTCTTTAGGAATCCACCACAGAGGTGAACCTGATTGAACCATAAAAAATTCTATCTTATGGTGGGCATGTTTTGATCTCGACACTTCACAATAAAGGTTAAGGAATCTAAGGACATTATTAATCTCTATCTCAAAATTTTGGATAAACATGCTGTCATTTGCGAAGTGAGTGTTAATCACCGCAAAATTATGGGTGATAGAAACACCTTAATTAGATTCAATCGATTATATTTTTATAGCAGGTATCTAAGAGCATCAACAACAAGCACATACATGAACAGAGACAAGGGAGAACCTTGTCTAATTGAATGTTGTAAAAGGAAGACATTGGTCAACACTTTATTAATCACTAATTGAGCATTGTCATCATTAAACAACATTTGAATGTGTCTACATAGTTTAGGACCAAAACCCAACCATTATAACATCTTGATTATAAAGCATTGGTGCATTCTATCATTATGCTTTGTTAAAATCCAATTTGACCAAAAGGGCCTGTTGGCTAGATCGTTGAGCCCATTCCAAAGTTTCCCAAGCAAGATAAGGATATCCAAGATGGATCTTCTACTAAAAACCCTAGTTTGTTCCGATCGGACTATTTCTTTTACAATTGGTTTAATTTGTGTTGTTAATGCTTTAGCAATAATTTTATAAGAGGTATTAAGCAGAGTGATTAGACACCAACCTGAAATAGTATCCTCATTTTTCCCTTTCGGAAGGAGCTTAATTAGACCTTTGTTTATATTAGGCCCTAAAGAACCATACTCCAATGCCTCCAGGTAAACCAGGTAGAAATCATCTTTAATGTGAGGTCACATTTTTTGGTAAAATTCTACTAGCAACCCATAAACACCAAGAATTTTATAAGAAGGCATGAAAAACATAGCATGTTCTAAATCAAGGGATAGAATACGATCAATAAAGTTGCTATATTTAGAGTCCACTCTCTTGGGAATAATATCTTTAAGAATATCTTCCAAGATAGCTTCTTGAACAACTCCTCATAATATTTTTGAAACAACCCTTTTATCTTAGTGTGTTTGGTGTGAACCCAACTAGCTTTTTCAATTTTATCCAAGATTTTGTGTGAACAAAACCTACTCTAATTGCAGATTTGGGGAGGATAGAAAGGTGAGCAGATTTTATATTTCTCCAAATCTTTTTGTTGTCCAAGAGTTCTCAAGGTTGGTGGTCAAGGTTGACTATTCTCCACATACACTTTTGTGACCTATTACTCATTGTTTTCACTTACATATTCTAATTGGTACATATCTTTTAAATTTTTAATGTAAAATATAGTCAAAAATATTTTTTAAAGTGTTTATTTTACTTATATAACAAATTCACTCAAAAAATTTTCTCACAACATTAATGAATTTATTAAAATTTTATTTTCAATTTTGAGATCAAATTTTATTTTCATTAATGAATGATATATGGTACACTGATTGAGTTTTGATCCTATCTTTAAAAAATCAAGTTTTAGACACTTCCCAATAGATGTGATGTGGCAAGTTGGATGATGAGTCACACCTCCAAACTTTAGTTATAAATAGATAAGAGACTAGTTCACATTTAAAAAAATTTGAAGATCCTACAATATTGTAGACAATAGCTACATGCTCACAAAATTAACTATACAACTACTGACCCCTCTTCCCTTCCAAATATGTTTATTTTTTACTGACAATTTTTTTATAATGTTGAATGAAGAAAAACAAAATATTACAAGACAAAGGCAGCCAAGTGGCTGCCAAGAGAAAAAGAAAACTACAAATGACAAATTGCCGACAAAACAGTAAGTACGAAAAGATGACAACCTACACAATACAACATTTCTTCAGACAAATCAATTCGAACATACCCACCATCCTATTTTAGAAGACAAAAGAAAGGAATTAGGTGGCTCTCTCCAACCATCTAACCGGGAGTAAATAGTAGGTGAGTTTCAGTTAACATACCCATGAAAATTTCATTTTTTCAGCACCCCGCCTCATTTAGATACCTCCTTCGAATAAAGAGTTTCTGTATTGTAACAAGGGAAGCTGATAGACAAATCAAGATTTACATCGGCCGCCTCTTCATTTCTGTTGCCAGTGTTTGAAGCCGCACCCTCCAAATTCCCAGAAATCCCCAAGCCGTCATATTGGAAGAAATCTACCGTTTGAATTTGATGGTTGAGGGAGTGACTGTTGCTGCTGCTGCTCTCGTTATCAACAGAATGAATAGAGCCGTGAGATTTGGGATCGATTCCCCGGCTGAGAAATTTTCTGTTGATGTGGGTGTTCCAGTAATTCTTTATTTCGTTGCCTGTTCTACCCGGCAATCTCCCTGCTATCAGAGACCATCTGCACCGCCATTCCCACACACTTAAAATATTATACAGAGAGGAAGAATTTTATAATTAAGCAAACCGAGCCAATAAATAGTATGTCATTTCAACGCTTAAAACCCATCTAGACAAACCAATAGAGCAGTCAACGCTAAGTATTTCTTAAGATTCATGATAGAATATCCATATATTATGTTCTTAGTTAAGTCGGTAACCTAAGAGGGTTAAAAAACTTGTTTTACCTGTTTCCCAAGAGGGCATGAAGCCTGACGATGAGCTCTTCCTCTTCTTCAGAGATATTCCACCGCTGGCGATCTGGAAGCAAGCAGTTGATCCACCTTAGCTGGCAACTCTTCCCACATCTCTCCAGCCCTGTAAAATCACAGGCATAAACATGGAGAAGAAAGAACAATTTAAGGGCTTTGTTATAGGTGAGATGAATAGGAATTACAGACCAGTGGCCTCGGGGACAGATCGCCAGCGCCCTTCGCCGTGGGCTTTAATGTGGGCAAATAGCCGGTCATCTTCTTCTTTAGTCCATGCCTCCTCGTTTGTAAGGGCGTTTTCGCAGCAAGAACATCTTTCCATCTTCAGTGATCAGAGCTGTGTTTGTTTAAAGGGGAGTGAAGCACTCGTAGGTATTAAGACAGACAAAGAGAAACGAAAGGGCACCATAGGCAAGGACTCGAGTACTAACATCAACACGGGGTCCAATTAAGGGAGAGGGCCAATAGTCGCGCACCCAATGGTAAATATAATACCCAATAGTCGTTTATATAATGTCCAATAGTTGTGATTTGACTACCCATAATTAAATAAAATGTATGCTTTTGATCTAAAAAGCAACCAATCATCTGATACCACATCAGCGCTCAACTACTCATGATGTAATGCACGAGAATTGGTCTCACTATTTTTTGGGGCCTTTTTGGACACCTTGACAAAAACGCATGCTGATGTGGCATCATATTTGATGATGTGGCCCTGAAACCTTAGTTATAAGTAGAGAACTTGCCAAGTAAGCTGCTGTAAAAAAATGATAGTTCATAAATTTGGAAGTTATTTTAAAGAATTTAAATGGATAGGGTAATTATTTTTTAGAATTATGATGAAAAATAGGAGTTGACGTTGCACAGAATTTAATTGTCTTGATATAAAATTAATAATTATACTAAAATTAATTCTTAAGGTTCTATGCAATTTTTTTTAAAAATGTAGTTTTTGATGTGCTAGGTTTTTTTTAGTGTTCCAAATTGAAATTGTTCTTGAATGATGTCTCCTTGTAGTTGCATATAAGTTAGTTGGACATTCAATGTCTTTAAATATCAAGACAACAATAAGCCACAAAAAGTACCATGTTAGCTCCCAATGGTTAGTCCAATAGGGCAAGAGTTAGGAATTTTTTAATTTAGAAAATTAAGTTTTTGATAATGTTGATTATGAGTGCTACAAGATTGAACTAAGATAGGGAAACATGAATCTTGAGATTTGAGACAAATGCATGGAGTTTGCATAATGACACAAATATGTGGGAATAGGCGCAAATGGGGCTACATTAAAATTGAATATATGGAACTATGTCCAAGGATTGGGGAATAAGTTAGCATATAATAGGAGTGCACCATGTTACTATGTAATTATATTAATTTATTCCGTTGCAATAAGCCAAAAACTAAATAGGAATTTATATGGGTGTGTAAATGTTACCATTATATTTCACACCCACATTAAGGTGCATGTAAATATAGATAATATGAAAATTTATGTTAGCATTCAAGTATTTAATCTAAAATTAAATATTTAGACATAAAAGGTTATGAGGCTCATCTAAAGTAATTGACCCATCTTGATTTATTTGTGTGTTCATCTCCTTTTTCTAAATGGTTGATAGGAGCCATAAAATAGAGAAAATACATTTAGTGAATAAATTATATCATGCAATTAGAAATAAGTTAATTCAACTATCTATGAAAATGAAGGAGAAGAGGGAGAAAATATGGTTAGAAATTCTACTTGTATAAAAAGTGATACTCTATCTAGTGTGATGGCAGTAATATAGAATGTCACTTTAGGATCAACAATATAATTTCGATCGATCAATATCTATCTAGGTGTGATAATGATTTTTTATATAAGAAAACATGGTATCATACAATTTGAACATAAGATTATTGCAAAGAGTATATACCCCATTTAATTGATTGCATCCATTGGTTACAAGGAATTGGAGAAAAGAGGAAGTGATATGTAAAAGCAAAAGGTAATCTAATAAGATATAAGTATGTACAAATACATGGACCATGCAAATTCATAAATGGCATAAATAACATTATGTCACAAGTAAGACATATTAAAATTTATAATATTGAAAAGAATATAAATATTAAAGATAATCATCAATATATAGTAGAGTTAAAATTCCCTACTTTATAAAATTTTCCTTACATTTCTAGACTTGCTTTAATATTCACACCCCTATTCATATTTTATTATCATTTGATCTACTTTGTGAACCTTCACCTAATCATACAACATAAGACATCTAGAACCATGTAAGATTTATTAGGTGGAGCATGGAAATGCTTTGATACAATATAATATTTACATATGAAACCTACACAAGAAAAAAATATAGAGAATTGGCTCAGATAACCAAACTATGGAAGACAACCTAAAGATAAAATAAATAAAATAATGATATTTCCATTCAACAAGAGGAGGAATTTTTTGATATTGTAATTGAATGTGAATCATATCATCAAGTGTGAGATACACTCTATTGTTTCAAATTCATGTTTTATAGAAGAAAAAGGGTTGTATTTATAAGAAATGTGGATAGGTAAGGAGAGATGAAAAATCACTACCTAGATAGGGAATATTATAATAAAGCACTAATTATAAATGATGCAACAACATTAAATAATGTAAAAAATAATAAAAAATAGTGTAACTACACCAATAGAAAAAAAATAGATCAATTATGATTCTTTTGAAGTAAGCTACCTAACATATGGTGTAGTAGATGAATGTGAAATGAATACTAAGTGCATAAATGCATACATACACCAATAAATTCCTTTAATCGTATCTTACATGCATAAAAATATACCATTGAGAAAATTAGTAGTACATAAAGAAGCAATGAAAATGAATAAATGAAGAAACATAGATTTAAATGGAAAACTTGGTAATATACCAAGAAAAACTACATGAAAAGGTCTCACAATATTATAATATATCAAGAAGTTTTTTTAGTTACAATAATTAGGGGAAACCATGGAATAGGTCTCATCATATTTTATTATCTCACAAATATTTTGTTGTTGTATCAATTTACACTTCATAGCAAAAAAGTAGGACTAATTGAACCATAAGAGATCCAAGTTGTTGAATCATCTTCATAGAAGACTTTTCCAAAATAAAAACTGCGAGTCATACAACTACATGACACACACATATCAAAATGGAAAAAATAGTAAGAACTACAAATAATTATGCCATCAACTATTTAACCAATGTTAGATAAAAAAAATTGAATTCACATAGCAACAAATATGGCCATGTTAGTACTTGTTGACAAGATTTTTAGTGACTATCAAACAAAATAAAATTCACTAGAAAAGTTCACCTCTTTTGTAACAAAATTAAACTTTCAAATATAATATAATGATCCCAAGGCAAGGAGTGTTTATTCTCAATGTGCAAACTTGTTATCTGGTTTTTGTGGATAGTATTTTTATAAAATGACTTATGATCTTGGACTGAGTAAAATGGGGTTAGATCTAAGAATAATAATAAATTTTATCTATTTAACCCTAAATAAATGCTTTGTGACTTAATTAAATTTATTCATAATAGAATAATTTACATCATATTATATTCAATATTGTGATTTTTTTTTTTTTTAAATTTTATGAAAAAATAATTATAAAGAGATTAAGAAAGAAAGGTAAGAAATATTAATCTAAAATTTTGTTAAGATTAACACATAATTAGCAACACAATTTTAAATAAATATCTTAAATGCTTCATCACACATTATCACAACTATATTGAGAAAGTACAAGGTTCAATAGACATTTTAGATTACAAAATAATTACATAAAATGTTTTGTGAATAACATGATACTATGAAATATTTCATAATGAGAATAAAGATTCAATTCAACCTTCAATTTTTAAAGATTTGATAGATTGAATAAGCATCCATACATGTTAATTTATTGTAATTTAAAAAAATCCACTCTATAAAAAGGAACTATGAAGTGCACTAAGAAATAAAAATTCTTTATTCTTAGTTCCTCAATTATTATAATACTATGTTATTAGAGACCATCTGTACTACCATTCACTTGTACTCAAAATATTATAAATAAATTTGAGACAAGAAATAATATTTCATTTCAATGCTTAAAACCTGTCAAGATAGTCATATCAATTAGTGAACACTAATTATTACTTGATATAGAAAACTCCTTGTAATAATGGATTTATGAACTTAGGAAAATATTTGTGTACATCATTCTCAAGTATATAGATGGAATATATCTAGATTTTGATATGAAAAGTTTCAAATAAATGCAAGAAGATGAGTCCACTTCTAGTGGAAGTTTCAAACTTAGAAAAAACCCAAAATCAAGAAAAATGAAATTGGATCTTGTTATTTAACAAATAGTGTCCCATTTCACTTTGGGACCCCAAGATAAAAATGGGACCCCATTTTTTAGAAACAAGATTCCATTTCATAAAGGCTTAAAATTAAAAAACAAAACCAAATGGGATTTGTTAAGAAGTGTAATCCCATTTCTAGAATGGGATCCCATTTCTAAAAGTTTTAATTTTTGTCCCAATTTTTGCTATGGGTTTCAGGTCAGGAAAAAGGCTTGGGGAGGCAACTCTTAACTTTGGATGTGCTCTCACCTAGAACTTGAAGGTCATGTTAGTGTTAGTAGAAAAAAGTGACTTTGGACATATGTTTGAAGACATTTTTTGTAGAATTTCTTGATGAGATTAAAAACCATTATAGATGAAATTATGCATATTCTTAATATGGATTTATTTTACAATTGGATTTATTTTTCTATTTTTTAAATATTTTTTTATGAAACTAGTGCATAAACCTAAAATATCAAGGTTTTTAGTATTTTAGTAACTTTTTATTAATTTTTTTTTAAAAAAATGAGTTATACGTCCACATTCTTTAGACAATTCTTTTCAATTTGACGAAAAAATTCAAAAAATGATAATTTTAGTTCATCTTATGTGTGATGTACACAAGGATTTTTCAAAACAACAAATATGGCCAGTAAAAAATTAATTAAAAAAATACCAAAAAATATCTTCCACATTCTTTAATGTGTTAAAAATATTTTACCAAAAGGATTAAGAAAAATTCAATTATTTGGGTCAAAATATGGATGACATACATGTGCATGGTATGGTAAAAGAAGTGAATTTTAAAGAGTGGTTTTTAGACATGTCTATTAAAAATCAATTTGTATCATATGGACATTAAAATAATTTACATATTTGGAAATTAGACTTGGAGTGCTACATTTCATATTACTAACTTTTTAAGATTCAATCTTTAAGTGCTTCAATTTTTTAGGTCAAATAAGACAAATTCTCAAAACCATGGAATACACTTCCACTTGTTGGCCAAAAAGTGGACTCAACTTCTTGCAAACACCCTTTATTTTATTATTTTAAATAAAAATTCCTAAAATTATTTATCCTTGTATTGGAATATGAATTAATTTAACATTGAATGTCTTTTTATACCAAGAAAATAATAAGTCAGAAAAAATACCAAGTTAGCTCTGAATGGGTAGTCAAAAAAGGTGAGAGTTAACAATTTTAAATTTAAAAAAATGTTTATTTGATAACTTGATTGTGAGTGTTGCAATGTTGATCAAGGATAGTGAAACATGAATATCAAGATGAGACAAAGACATGTAAGTTTGTGTTGATAATGAGGCACATATATGGAATAAGTACAAATAAGTGTAAGATAATATTGAATGTATAAAAAAATTTGAAAGGATTGGAGAATGGGCCAAATTAGTATAAGAGTGCACCAAATGGACAACTATGTAAATGTACCGAGTCTTTATATTGAAAGGGGTCAAAACCTAAATAGGAACTTACATGGGTGTACAAAGTTTACCATTACATTTCACCTCCTGTAGCGCCCCTCTGTGTTTCACCTTGAAGGTGTTGTTTGTCCGTGATTTAGTTCTCAGAAGTTGAGAAACTACAACGCCATAGGAGCCCAGTGATCTCTGCAAGCTGAGAAAACCTATTACAGGGAGAAGCAAAGAGAAGCAACAAGAACACAGTAAAATTGCTCAAAAAGATGGAGCTCTATATTCAACAATCTGTAAAAGAGAATAATTACAAAAGAAGAGTTTTCAACCACATATAGGTCAAAAAGCCCTAAAAGGATAACACATTTAATAATTAATATAATTATTAAATGTCTTATTATGCAAACTAAGGTGAAATGTTAAGAAGGAGATAAAGGTAATTTAATTAACATGATTAAATTTAAACCTTTACTCTAACACCCCCCCTTAAGATGAGCAACAGTGCAGCTACAAACATATGCAAGAAAGCAAAGGTAACTACAATGCTAGAAAGTAAACTTGGGTCCCGGCAACAAGGCCAGATAAGGTACCCAATTACAACCAAATCTCTGTAAAGTGGAGAAATAGAGAAAACCTCATGGGAAAAACTCTACTCCAAAAAGAGAAAAAAGCATGCTAAAAAAAACATGAAAGAAGGAAGGAAGGCCTCACTGAGACCCCCCAAGGACAACTTCCTTCACCCCAAGCATGGAGCGCAACTGAAGATAGCGCGGCAATGCCAAAGGTTTAGTGAAGATGTCTGCAACCTGCTCCTCTGTAGGAATGTACTCCAAGATGAGAGAACCATCCTGAATCAACTGCCTGATGAAGTGCATGTGGATTTCAATGTGCTTAATCCGCTAATGCTCCACTGGGTTGTGAGAAATATGAATGGCACTCTGATTGTCACACCAAAGTATAGTGGGACTATCAGGAGGAAACCCAAACTCTATCATCAACTGTCGAAGCCATAAAACCTCCTAACTAGCTAACACTACTCCTCGATACTTAGCCTCGGTAGATGATAATGCAATAGCAGACTGCTTCTTGCAAGACCATGTAATAGGACCAGAACCAAGGCCAAAAACAAAGCCAGAAGTAGACTTCTGTTCATCGACATCACCAGCCCAATTTGAGTCAGTAAAGCCAACAATGTGAGGGGATCCTGATGTGTAGTGAATGCCATAATGAGTGGTGCCCCGAATGTACCTCAAAATACGTTTGGCTACTTGCCAATGACTCTCATGTGGATCATGTGAGAATCGAGAGACAAGGCCAACCGCAAAGGAAAGATCAGGACGTGAGTGTGTCAGGTACAACAAACTGCCAACCAACTGTCTATACAGAGTAGTATCCACGGAAGAAGTAGTACAAGTGGAAGACAAGACAACACCTGACTGAAAAGGTGTGGGGGCAGGCTTGCAATCAAGCATGCCAAAGCGCTGGAGCATATTAAGAGCATACTTCTGCTGAAATAAGGAAATCCCATCCGAAGACTGAATAACCTGCAGGCCCAAATAATAGTGCAAAAGTCCAAGATCTGTCATCTCAAACCGCTCCATCAAAGCTCGCTGAACATCCTGAATCATGGAAGATGAGCTACCTGTAATGATGAGATCATCGACATATAGCACAAGAATCAAAAGATCACCCTCCTGACGCCAAATGTACACTGTGTGATCGGAATGGCAACGTGTGAAGTGAGTGGAAAGCAAAAAAGAGTCCATCTTCTCATACCAAGCCCGAGGGGCTTGTTTGAGACCATACAATGAACGCCGAAGTCTGCAAACCAAAGAAGTGTCCTGCACAAAACCCTGAGGCTGCTCCATATAGATCTCCTCATGTAGGTCACCATGCAAGAAGGCACTCTTCACATCCATCTGAAACACTGACCATCCCTGTGAAGCTGCAAGTGAAAGTACAAAGCGAATAGAATTCATCTTAGCAACAGGGGCAAAGGTCTCAGAGTAATCAATACCCTCCACCTGAGAAAAACCCTTCGCAACAAGACGAGCCTTATACTTATCAATAGAACCATCTGCAGCATACTTGGTATGGTACAACCACTTGCACCGAACCAACTTTCTTCCCTTAGGAAGAGGACAAAGATCCCAAGTATGATTCTTCATCAAAGAAGAATACTCCTCATCCATAGCATTATCCCACTCAAGGTGACCTGTCGCCTCTGAAAACTTTTGAGGATCATCCAAAATGGCATGACTCAAAAGACTAGAACCAGATGTCTGAGTACGACGAGTATCTGAAGGATCACCTGCCAAAGAACCAGCTGCATCAACAGTGACACGGGCCCACCTAGGCAAAGACAGAGCAACTGGTGGTGGTGGAGATGGTGGATCATCATCTACATCATCCTCAAGAGATAAGTAATCCTCAAGAGATGAAGAGGGAGGAGTAGGCAATGAGGGAGAAGCTGGTGATGGAGAATCCATCTGAGGATAACGCTCATCAAACTGGACATCCCACCGAAATAAGACCTCTCTTGAATCGGGATCAAACAACCTGTACGCCTTAACATCCTCACAGTAGCCAACAAATATGAGTGGTCGACTCTTCCTCTCCATGGCTTTCCTCTGAGCATCAGGAATAAATGCCCAAGCCTCACTACCAAAAACTTGGAATGTAGAAACATCAGGCTTGACATGGGTCCAAGCCTCCTCAGGAGTCATATGTCGCAATGCCTTATGAGGCATCCGATTCTGAATATAATTGGCACAATTGATTGCCTCAGTCTAGAAGGAAGAACTCATAGCTCGAGACTGTATCATACAATTTGCCATCTCCCGTAAGGTTCTGTTCTTTCTCTCAGCGACACCATTCTGCTGAGGGGTGTAAGGGACCGTAAACTGATGCTGTAAACCATGCTCAGTGCAAAAATATGTAAAATCCTGATTAACATATTCTCCCCCATTATCTGTGCATATCCTCCTGATAGAAAGTCCAGATTGCTTCTCCACAAATGTCTTAAAAATCCTGAATGAGTCAAAGACATCAGACTTGTACTTAAGAAAGTACACCCATGTACATCTGGAGAAGTCATCAATAAAGGTGAGTACATAGCGGGCCCCTGAAAAGGAAGGAGTCAGAAAGGACATAAGATCACTATGTACCAACTCTAGGGGTGCCCTAGCACGAGTGGCTCGAACCTTAGGAAAAGGATCTCGATGATGTTTTCCAAGAACACAACCTCGACATACACCATCAGTACAAGAAATATGTGGGAGCCCAATCACAAGTGCCTGAGTACTCATCTGCTGTAAATATCTGTAACTGACATGGCCAAAATGCTCATGCCAAAGCCTGCTCACTGAATCTACATGTGCGATAAGAGAAGAACCAATAGTGTTTAAACTCTCAAAGCCATCAAATCTGTATAAATGTGATGCAGAATCCACACTCCCAGTAGCCACAACCAAGTCAGGATCGTGAAGGTCTTGAATAACCACATCATGTGGTGAGAACTCAACTGTCTTACCAGAGCCAGAGTGGCAAATCTGATAAATAGATAGAAGGTTTGTCAAAATTTTAGGAACCAGAAGCACATCCTGAAAACAACCACAATCCAATGAAACAGTACCTGAACCCTGAACTGAAAGTTGTGCGGAGTCACCAACTGCAATCTGTGAAGTAGCACTATGAGCAAGTGCAGTGACTAAATCTTGTGAGTGTGAGATATGGTGCGAAGCACCAGAGTCAATAATCCATGTGGATCCTGAGGATGAGGCTCATGCAGAAAGAGCATGACCTTTTCCTGTGGATGGAGAAGGAGGCTAAGGTGAGGAAATATGATGCTGCTGCATGGCTTCCTCCAAAGCCTCTAATTGTTTCCAACACCTGGAAACTAGGTGGCCTTCCTTGCCACAGAAACTACAAGGATCACCTAGATTCTTCTTAGTCTTGGAGGAAGACTCACCAGACTTAGAAAATTTACCCTGTTTAGGATTGGATTGTGGTTTTGAATTTGTTTTAGGTGGTGGCTTGGAGGAACTCTCACTGCCAACTAAATCTATCTTCGGCTTCTGTTTCTGCTTCTGTTTCCCTTGGGATGGCTGAGCAACCAATGCTTTATTCTTTGATCCAGGAAGAGTATCCAACTGTGTGAGCTTGGCCTGCTCTCATGTCAATCGATCACAGAATACCTCAAGAGAAGGCATGGTAAAATGTGGACCCAAAGCATCCATGGTGGAATAGAAGGTAGAAGATAAAATATGAAAGGATCCTCGAAGCTTGGATAGAATCAGGTAAATGCACTCTGTATTTGTTTTGTTTTTACCAGAACCATGTAACAAAGATCTGAGAGATTTGAATTTCATCAAGAAATCCTCAATAGAAGGAAAGGAATCAGGTACCAAAGTGGTCAATTCTGCCTCAATCTAAAGTGCTAAGAATTAATTAATGGTGCCAAAAAGTGTTTCAAACTTCAACCACATAGCTCAAGGAGTTACACAACCCTCGAGATGAAAGAGAAGACTGTCTGAAACATGCAAGGATGACAACCCCATGGCCTCATCCATTCTGTTCCTGTGCTGAAAGATCTCAAATTGACGTTGCAACTGAGGTTGAACATCATCCAAACATGACCATAAACCTTTGGACATGAGAAGTCTTGTCATCTGTTCCTTCCAAGTATGATAATTGTGTGGGGAAAGACACTCAACCAAAGAAGAGTCTGCCATTAAACCCTGCACCTATGCCTGCTTGTTTTTTTTATTATTATGTGATCTTTCAGAATAGACAGAACATGCAGAAGGGTTTGATTGTTTTGAAATTTTTGGTGTTCTAGTTTTTTGATGGAAAATACAGAAATCAAGAAAAAACACCCCCCACAATATGAGAACCCAAACCCCAGTACAATTTTTAAAGCTGAAAAGCTTGAAAAAGCAAAAAATGCTTCATACAAAATTTTGTGTACCTGGTAAATTTTTGATGAAAAATAGTTACTTTTATGGAAAGAGCATGAGAAGAGCTTTCCAATGCCTACTCGTTTTCGAAAAACGGAGTCTGTATGCAAAAGTTATGGCTTCGGGAGTGCAAAAAGCTTCATCTGACTTTGACTGCAAAAAAACGGCAACCAAACTAGAAAATTTTGAAAAAAAACCTTCACCTTCAGATCAGGCTCGGAGCCAGCTTTCCAATGCCTCTTTTCGTTTGAAAATCCGAGCTAAAACGAGCAAGATACGCCTGATTTCGTGAAGGTAGCTGCAAAATAGTTTTTTTTAAAATGCATAGCCCTCAAGGGCTAAGATCTTTGGCTCCTGGGCGCAGGCGTTGGTCACATGAAAGGCCCTCAGGGGCTGGAGGCCGTGATGGAGTCTTGCTTGGGTTACTTGTGATGGCCCCTGGCGATTCTGCATCGCGATGACCCATTAGGTAAATTTATTTCCGTGATGCCGTTTAAATGGCGGTGGCATGAGTGAAGCATCTGCTTGTGCCAATTTCTTGGTACGCAAAACTAAACCAAAAATTTGTGTTTTTTGATTTTTTTTCGATTTTCACCTCGTAAAATGTGCCCTAAGGTCGTATGGCCTTAGGGCCTACAAAAATTTGCCTCCTGGTGCAACTGTGCTCAAATAGAGCATGCCATATATGAAAATATGGGTTTTTGGGTGCTCTGAATCCAACCGTGAGGTTTGTTTGAGCCCAAAATGCACCCAACAAAAGTAGTACGCCAGATCAAACAAAAACCTCTGAAACCCCAGATCTGCTTCCAATGCAAAAATTCTCAAAACAAGAACAGGTAGCTGCAAATCTGAAGCTTTGATACCATGTAGAAGTTGAGAAACCACAACGCCATAGGAGCCCAGTGATCTCTGCAAGCTGAGAAAACCTATTACAGGGAGAAGCAAAGAGAAGCAACAAGAACACAGTAAAATTGCTCAAAAAGATGGAGCTCTATATTCAACAATCTGTAAAAGAGAATAATTACAAAAGAAGAGTTTTCAACCACATATAGGTCAAAAAGCCCTAAAAGGATAACAGATTTAATAATTAATATAATTATTAAATGTTTTATTATGCAAACTAAGGTGAAATGTTAAGAAGGAGATAAAGGTAATTTAATTAACATGATTAAATTTAAACTTTTACTCTAACAAATTGGTCTCTTTGTCCTTGGGTATTTGTGTCTGTTTCACTTGTGTGATTTGGTACTACTTGCCATGTTGTGCATTTGATTTAATTTTGGTTGACTAGTACTTTGATTAATTATTTCAATAAAATAAAAAATTATTGAAATTAAAAGACATTGTGATAATTAAAAATAAAAATCTTTTATATAGTCGAAGTATTGATTAAATAAAATATTATTAATATTTTTATTTGGTTTAAATAAATTAAAATTATGATTAACAAAGAAATATTAAAATAAATATGCTAATTTGGCATGGTGCAAACAAAATTAAAATGGAAAGTTAAATTAGCAATTAAGTATTTTAAAATGGATCCATTGGGTGTAAATAAAGGAGACATGTTTATAATAAACACTTTTTGTGAAGTGGTGGAAGACAGTTGAGAGAAAAGGAAATAAATAAAGTGAAGCGGTGAGGACCGGGTTATGGATTTGATTGTGACTTAGTTTTATGATCATGGAGGTTAATTTCTATATTTGGCAAAAAAAAAAAAAAAAGTTGATCTAAGTCAATAAAGCGCCAAGGCAATTACCCTAGGCCACCTGGCTTGGTAACTGAACTAATGTGGTCATTTTGGTTGAGTGCTTGTAATCATGACAGTGTATGTTTAATCCATTTTCGAGTGAATCGCTGACCCATACTCTAAGTTGTGGAGGTTAAGTGAGAGTTTCCCACCGCGTGCCAAGTGATTAGGAGTTGCGTGGAGTTGAAGTGGTGGTTTTAACTTCAAGAAATATACATGTCCCTGCAACTGGAATCTCCATTTTTTTTTTGAGGCATCAATATGAGGAAGGATTTTTCTTTCATTCTAGATCCTTCATTCTTCATCATTCTCTTTCGTGGTTTGTCCATTCTTCTTATATGCCAAAAACGAGGGAGAAAATATCAGATTGTTTCTGCCAGGGAGAGATTAGCAGAGGGAGACTTCGTTTAAGGGAATATAGGTGCGCGGGTTGATAGCATATCTAACACTATCAAATCTAAAAAGAGAGTTAGAATTTTCCAAGTCACATAATCAATTTGGGGCGACTCTTGGGAGAAAAAAGAATGCTTTGTTCGCATCAGTTTTTCTCTGGCATTGGCTCCAGCGAATGAACCGTCTGGTGATTTTTCCTCCTATTCTCTACTGCAACCATCGACAAGTATGATTTTGGATCTTTTCCCTATGAATCATTCCCAACACATATCATAAAAACACATAGAACATTGTGAGCTTCAAGATATAGAACTCAAGCTTTTGAATTCCTCTGAAATAGTTTATCACAACATGATCTTAGTGTCTTAATCTATTGCCTTGCCCTATGTTTTTTATATAGTCAGATTCTTTTTAAAGCTACCATGTATCACAATGGTCTGTTTGTCATTGAGAAAGAAAATATAAAACAGAAGTCGTAGTGTTTGTTAGGTCCTTCGTGAAAATGAGGGGAATGGGAAGTTCAATTTTTACTTCAAAGGCTAAATGTAATTATATCGACAAACCTGACTATTAGTTTTGAGGCCATTTCATTAATTTTATCTTGTGTATACCCTACAGCAATGGCGTTCCATAAGACAACACTTCTTTGAGACATTTTTGCAAATGATTCATGTGTCTTGTCTATGCATTCGTATCTTGAATGAGTGTCTTTCTAGGCTTCCACATCTTTTGTTCTTTTGATGGATACGCTTCCCAAGCTCTCATTTTTGTGCAGACAGAGAGGGTGTTGGAAGGTTACGGAATTTAGCTCTTCACCCTGCAAATTGCATTTACTTGAAAGTTTCTTAAACTGTAACTTCAACCCATTTGGGTATACATGCTTGCTAGCTTCTTGCCTAGTGTATTGTATAGTCTTTCAGCATATCTATTCGCTCTCTCTTATTTCTTATCTCAGCTTTTCCTCAACATTTTTCTTGAGATTTCCTATCTTTGCATATTTAATCTGATTTAACACCAAATACATGTTATTGAGCTACTCAAGTTCAAAAGGGTTTTCTTCCACGCTTTGCTTATTAATTTCCTTATTCCCTAAGTCCTGCGGATACAAATACTCTGTCTATTGAATTTTGTCGATGAGTCTTTTTAAGGTAAATCAATCTCACTCCTTTTAACTAAGTTTCCTCCAAATCTCAAAGGTTCAGTTAAGTACATTTGTTTTGCATGGTAACTTCACTATTCTCAGCATGCCTTTTTTTTTCATTCTTCTCCTATAACAGAAAAGAGATACCCTGCTCATCTATAGTTTTATGATTTCACTCTTGAGGCCATTCATTGTTATGATTTAATTCAGATATTCACCTTAAGCACAGAGAATTCCTACCTTATTATTGAATACATTGGAGATTACCTATTCCTTACTCATCCTTTATTTCTTATTCGCGATCGGGGTGAAAGTGTATAAATGGATAAAATGGAGTTTGTGATGTATAATTTGAATTTAGAGTTCTTACTTTCCTAAGATGTTCAGAAAAGAAAATTTGATAAATGGTATTGCATTATTTGAATTTATGATCAGTAGTTTTTTTTTTGTGTTCATTCTTCTCCAAAGTCAGTAAGGGCGGGGGGCGCTTATCTACAAGTCTGGAGATGAGTTCTATTACCAATAATATACCCTTGGTAAATATTTTCATCACCGTCCAGATTTAGAGTTTCCATTTATATCTCATCATAAAGGGTTATCATCTTTAGTTTGGATAGAGATTTGCCATCCTTCAGAGACTATAACAGTGTTGCATTTATTAATTTGATTCAAGAGCTTGGAATTACTAGGTCATCGAATTAAACGGATTATATTTAATCAAATAGACTTTAGATTTCTTTAAATTAATTAATTGGTTATAGACTAGAAAAGACTTCCTAGCCTAAATTGATTAGGTTACTTAGTCGCTTGAATGTGCTCACTTAGACTTGATTTGTGCGAGTATATACACACACACACACTTTATGTTATGGTAACTAACATGGAATGTTTTTCTTTTCGTCAACATGGGTATGATATATATGTACATATGTTGACTTAGGGTTTTAGTTAAAGACAATTTCCACCTTTAGGGATTATTTAATTATGGAATTTAAATGAGTATTTGGAAAGAGTAAATAAATGAAAAGTGGATATATTGTGTTCATGATTTAAAAAATAGTTTCCTTATGTATTTCAAATGTACTTTTTAGCTTATTATATTCATTTTTGTACCAATGTACATCATCTTGTAATTTTTTTTTTTTGATCGGTGATACATCATCTTCTAATTTTACTTGAAGTTCTTAACCATTAAATTGATGTGTATCATTTCTTGAGTTGCTAATGTCTTCATGGTATTGGTTAATGGATTATTCATGATTGCTTGTTTATTGTGAGGTTGCTTAAATAATTTGTGGTTGGGTATCATGTGAGCAGAAAATTGAGGTCTCCCTTGGTTGCCCTATTGGTTGATTTTACTTTTGATTTTAAAGTTGATTTTGATTGTGAGATCATGTTGTTGTTGCCACTTCGATGGAGGGAACCATTGTGTTAGTGTTTTGATAGACTTCCAAAGGTTGGGGACAAAGGTTTTCTTATGTTTGGCTTTTCATGTTGGTTCCTTGTGAACACTTGGTTCTATACTTGATTTATGATTATGTGGGTTCTAGCCTTGCATTGCGGAATTGTTATCTATGGAGACTTTTTACAAGTTGGTGCATGCCTCACTTTATGTGATATACATGTGGTTTTATATGTTGTGCAAGTTGGCTTAGCTAGTTAGTGGATGATTGAGTCCTTTTGTTGCTAGTAGGGGGAGTGGCTCTTAATGGGGGTCCAACGCACAAAGTGGTAGGTCAAGGGTAACTCACTGAGAGTTTAATCAAGTGATAATCTTATATGAATTAGCAGTTGGGTACTTCACATTAATCAAGATAACGCCTCACTCGTGGTTCAAGTGCTTATTTAGGCTTGGGATGAGTGGGAAGGCCTCGAATGGCAAGATCAATTATTTGGTTCGACTGGAAGTTATGTTGATCCCGCATGAGATTGTATGGGGGTCCGATGAACGATAGAGGTGGCTAGGGTAACCCAGGTGTTATGCCTTGCATAACAACCCCATTTTGTTTTCGGGTCAAAATGGGTCACCCTTGTATTTTTTTATCCTTGGTGGTCTTGTTTGGGTCTTAGGAGTTATTCTTTTTCCTCCTAAGTCCTTGTTTCTTTTGTTTTACAGGCTCAGGTTGTGGGCCAGAATGGGACTTAGAACTTTTCAATAGTTTCAGGTTCGGGTTTGGTTTCAATCTCGGCCTCATTTCTTGCTTTGATGGCTACTATGTTGTTTTGCTTGTCTTGGGCTCTTGGGTTTGTTTTCTCCCTTGGGTTTTCTTTTTTTTTCTTCCCCTTTGTGTTTCTTTTCCTTTTGGTAGAAGCGGAACCAAAACACAATCTGAACCTAGAACTTTGCAAAGTTCCAATTCTAAGTTTGGTTTCGATCCCGCTCCCATTTGTTTTCCTTGTGTTTTGTCCTCGTTTGGTGTCCTGTTTGGGATGGGATTCACCCCGATCATGCTTCCCTTTGTTCCTTTTTCATTTTTCTTGTGTTGGTGTTCTTTCCCTTTTGTCAGGAGCGAAACCAAAATGGAATCCAAACCTAGAACTTTGCAAATTTTCAGGTCTAGATTTGGTTCTGATCCCACCCCCATTCCTTTGTTACCTTTTCCCTGTTGCGGGACTAAAGCTAGATCTAGAAGGAAATGTATAAATTTGGTAAAGTTCTTGGTTCTAACTCGAATCCACTTCCGCTCCCTCCTTGCCTCTAATGTGCATGGTGGTTGTATACTTGCCTTTGCTCTGGTTCCACGCCTGACCTACCACATTAATTGAAGGCTCCTCACATGTGTGAAGTGGTCTTTAAGCCTTAATCAAGGTTATTTGGCTCATTACAACCATCTAAAAAAACATCTTGATGAGCTAGAGCTGAAAGAACGTTGAAGAGGAGCACGATTTGGTCAAAGGCAGGCATTCGTGAGCAGATTCCTGATGGTTTTCAACCCTTTCTGGTTGTGTTTTGAGGTTCATAGGGTTTCTTCCGTTTTCACTTTTGTGTTTTCCATTTTTTTGTTTGGTCTATTCTTCTCGTGTTTGCGAGGCTTTTCCTATGGATCTTCACTTCCTTCTATTCATGTTTTTTTTTTGTTTTTCCTCCTTGTTTTCTATTTTTCTTTTGCTTTCCCTTGTTTGTTTTTTGTTTGTATGTTTTTGTTTTCCCCGTTCTTGGTGGTAGTTCCATTCCACCATGCCCTAGTTTCAATTAGTGTTTCATTTTTTGAAGGGTTCTAGCTACTTAAAGTTGTTTCAAATATTTTACTAGAACCTTCTGATCCTACACCTATGTGAATCTTACGAATTTGATTATGGGGTTTTGATGCCCTAGCTTTCATTTAAGTCAACAAGTCGCACAAACTAGGGTTCATGTATCGTACCATTTACATAAATTCCCTAACTTGCTTGATCCTAGTCCCATTTGTCTAGGAGGAGTCAAACTTAAATTTTGCTTCCCTAAGCCTTCTTTTAACCTAGTTCCAAATTGATGCGGGCAGGTGGGGAGAATCCGCCTAGCTCAAATGATATTTCACCAAAGTGGAGCGAGAAGTGAACTCGTTCAATGAACATTCATGCAAGAGTTCAATTCTGGAAATGATCTCGCTCCTGATGGGTCTCAATTCTGATCCCAATCCCGCCAGCATTGTCAAACCGAATCATCAGACAATACAAAGTATTGGAACTTTTGAGAGTTTTAGTTTTTGTCCCTATCCCAGTTCTGGTTCCTCCTGAGTTATTTGTTTCATCTCTCTAGTTCCTGATCTTCTCCTAGCCCCACTCTCAGTAGGTTTAAAATTTTACTAAGTATGGAGGGCTATCTAGGGAAGAATAGATCAGTATGAAAGGTAACATTTGTATCATGATTCCCATGCCTTCTTTCAATCTAATCTAGGGTTGTCTTGTAGGAGTAAATGATGTCAAGAGCATCTGAGGAAGTTTCACAAGAGGAAGGGAAAGCTACGAAAAGCTCAAAAGGGGTGAAACCAAAGAAGATAAAGGTGGAATAGCTACCTTACACTATGAGGTATAAACAAAAAGATGCCACTCCTATAG
>VDFB02082745.1:0-97385 GCA_007258455.2 Sequoia sempervirens
TGGCTGTCTTCACCCTCAAGTTCTCAATCCTTGGTCTTTGTCACTTACAACTCTTTTTTACTGCCAGGCACCTCTTCTGTATGCTTGTTACATGATTTAACCTTTGCCTACGTGCACCCTCCATTATTTCTTGATTTTTTTTGCAACTTCAACTTAATGAATTCTTTCCCAGATGACTTATCCTGTGTTTGCCATTAAACTTACTCCTTCAAGCAGCAAGAATGTTTATAGTCCTGCATATGCCACTTCAATAACAGCAAGGCACTTTTTTTCAGTTGTTTTGTCACTTAAAAGTTAAAAAGCACATTGACAACCATTTTGGTCAGATATGCCACTTTAGTGAAGTGTTCCATGGGGATGCGTCCCCTCCAAAAAACCCCACCTTACTAGGATGGGGATGTCCTTAGGATGTGACGGCTTGTGGGAAACATCCACCTGCCGTCCCACCACCATTGCTCAAGTCTCAGGGACTTTGGGGACTCTGAGATGTCCTTGAGACGTTTAGGAGATTCGGAGGAGTCTCCCAACCGTCCTAGGGACTTCTAGTTTTTGCAAAGAATAAGTGATAAAATTGTGAAAATGACATTTGCCATGAAGGTTTGTGAGGTTTTGAAGGTGGTGGGGGGTTTGCTCCTCAACCTCACCTTGTATTGTGATAGGGAACACGCCGGGGTGCTAATCCTTGACCTCGCTAAGGGTTTTGCCCCTAGACCTCTGCAGGGGCGCTACCATTTGACCCCACTAGGGGATCTACCCCCAAACCCCCACAAGGGGCGTTGGCCCCCTTGACCCCAAACCTCCGCTCACCATTGTTAATGTTCAATGCAATCATTGTCATGTTTTTAATGTTTATTAGTTTAAACTTTACTTAGTATGTCGACGTTTCATTTGCAATTCTTATACTTATTTTTGATTTTTCCCCAAATGTAATGTCCCCTCCTGGCCTCTGAGTAGTGCACATCACCTTTAACCTATTCCAGAGTTCTTGTAGGCTAAATGGTTTTGGTAAGGGGACTCAATTCCAGCTCCTAGTGTTGGGTTTTCAATTTTCAAGGAGACTTTCTATTTTTAGCAGGGACTAGTATGGTGCTCACTGTCTACAGTGAGTCCTTGAGCCTATCAGCTATTTCTCTAGTTTGAGCTTTTGTGGTTACTTGCTATTTTTAGTACTTACTAAAAATAGTAAGTCAATTTTGGGTAAGCTGGACTAGGTTAGGCTATTCTTAGCAGCACATTATCAATTGGTATCAAGTTGCTAAGGTTAAGACATTTTAATATTTGATTTCCCCTTCGAAGTTGGATTATTATAAAGTAACTTTATATTTTAATGTTGAGGGTCAAAGGGGACATAAAAAGTGCCATGGGCGCCTAGTGTAATGTGTTTTAAAAGGCAAGAAAAGAAATTCTGAAGGCTAGATAAGAGTGCCACCCATTTTGCTTAAGGTTGAGTTGAAAATCAAATTAAAAAAAAAAAAATGTAAAGGAGGCGTGGGTTTTAGGTTTTTAGGCTTAGTTGCCCTAATTTGAAGGTGAGATTTTTAAAAGTCTCTTTTGGAACCTCATTTGCTCATGGTTGAATTGGCTGCTTAAGGAGATGTTGCTGGTTTTTTGCTAGGAGGTTTGATATTCGGAGTTGAGGACAAAATCCCTTGACACCTTGGACTGGTTTCGGCAATGCAAGGCCTACCCTAGCTGGTAGAAGGGTGATTTCATCTAGAAATCACATTTGGGCTTCAAGTTGCAGAATTACAAACTATGAGAATGAAAATATTTCAGCATTTTTTAGATGTTTCAGTTTGGTTTTGGCTTGTGTTTGCATCCTTTTAGTTTGGTATGGATTTCTAGGTGATTTTGGTGTGGTTTTATCAAATTTTTGGGCGCTTCATATCAGGACTTGAACTTGGTATTTTGATCATAACTTACAAATGGCTTCAGGTTTACACATGGGTATTGATTCAAATGATTGCTCTTCTCAAGGCGTCACCAACAAGCTTTAGTTGGTAATTTTTGAAGCTGAAATGGATTTTAAGCCTCAGTTGACCTCATGCAGCCAACGCCCTTCTCTGGGTGATTTCCTTGAACTCTAGTCGGACTTAGTGTGGTGATATATTGCTAGGGTTGGAGCTGTTAAGAGTTGTTATTTGGCGTCTTGTTTATGGTTTGAAGATCATTATCGCTGTGATTGATAGAGACAAGGTTGAAGTTCTTTATCTATTGTATGGTGCTCATTATCGAGGTCTGAAACAAGAAATATTTTGTGATATTGTGATTTATGAAATGATTGTATTGTTGTTATGTTTTCTGAATTAAATAGAAGCTGAAAAGTTATCAATTGCCATATGTAAGAACTCAACTTCTCTGACTGCCGGTGTTGTTTTTTTTGTTTTGTGTGTTTTGTAATTTTTTTGTGTTTTTTCAAGGGTTTTTGCTTTTTTTTGTATTTTTGCATATATTGAAACAAAATGCAATGCATAAAAGAAATACAAACAACTAGAATAAATTGCAGCTCCTCAATTTATTTTTATTGATCAGTATCCAGAAGAAAGACTAATACAATCATACCCGAATATGAAAGAGATTGATGGCTGATTCCTGTAGCAGTGAGATATTCCCCTTTAATTTTTTCCCAAAATTAGACACACAAACCAGCAACAAGTCACTGATTAGCGTTAGCTCCAAATGCAAATCAACATGGAAAGTAACTCTATCCAAGAATGTTCACCAAGATCCCAATGTGGGCGAGGTGATAGCATATGGTCAGAGGATCATTAGGAATAATCTGAACTGGAATTACAATTCATTTGCTGATGCAGGCATCCACAAGCAGTGGGGATTCTCCACTTATTCAGTGGGTGAGATTATTACAATTATTAAAGGTGGCAAGACAGCCATTTAAATCCTCACTTCCACTTATTTCGTGGGGGAAATACAGTCCTCACAACCACTTATTATTGTGGGGGGAAACAACATTAAATAAAGATAATTATTTAAAACTCAACCACTCAATTGTGGGAGTGTAAACAAACATAAATTGCAGCAACTAAACAAACAGCTGTTAGTACTACTAACAAGCTTTACAATGAATGAAATAAGCTGCAAATAAGAAGGATATGCTTCTAGAATCAAACGATGGTTAGAGTATCACTTCCTCTAACTCTTACAATGTCAGAATGATATAGAATTGAAGCTCAATCAGCAAACTACTAATATTTACTAAGTCTGATAAAAAACAACATTAACAGAAAATCAGACCAGCAACATGAAAACTCACAAAATGGATGTAGCTTCTCCGAATCAGCTCGGAATGCTCCCGAACCACAGCCAAATGACAGCTAGGAGCTAGGCGCCCAATCAACAAGGAGAAAACAAGCCAGAAATAGCAGCAACATTAGGTACGATTCGCAAGGCAGCAAGCATGAAGAGGTACGGCCCCTCTAGGAGGTCGACTTGGCTTTAAAAAAATCTGAAACTTTTCACAACTGGTCGCCCTTCATAGTCAAACAACATGAGCAATTACCCAGAACGAGAATAAAATCCATGATGAAGCTATCAATGAAAATTCGCTTCAGCCATGTATAAATCAGCAGCTTGTTAATAGACTATACATCAGCAACCTGTCCAAAAACATCAGAATTGAAGCTCTATCTGCACCTCTGTGTGAAGTATAGTCCCAAATAACCACCTAGGAAGCCATAGTTTCAGGCCCGAAGGATGGATCGAATATGCTAAGCTCCCCCTTAGCCAAGTTCTGGATTCAGTCCAACAGCATAACTTTGCTTTCAAAAACATAACATCATCAACTCATCATAAAACATCAATATATAGGCTTTAGTTGGCAAATGAACCAACAAGAGACTCTTCAAAATCCAAGAAGTTGAATCACTTCAACTTCCAAAAGGGACGCCACTTTAAGCATTTCACTTTTTGAAATATTAAAATACCATTCAACTTCCCCTTTAGGCATCCATTTCCATATTGCAACAATAAAGCATTTATTAAATAATTAAATGCTCACTTGACCCCTTAATGTCCCCTTCTTTAAAACAACTTGAAGTCATCAAGCCTAGGCGTGTGGTACAACTTCAAGACATGAAAATTGACTAAGTCTGAAACTCAGTCCAAGGAGATAACCAAATACAATGCCCAAGTTGCAACTGATGAATTGCTAAAAATAGCAAACTAACAAATGCCAAACTGAACCAAGTTGATGATGATGCTTTTTCCAAAAATGAACTTACTAAAAATAGCAAATGCCAAAAATAGTAAGTTAACTTCAAAACCATCAAAAAGCCAAATGACCAACCAAACTGAACTGCAACTGATTGAGCTGCTGCTAGAATAATACTGCCCAAAGATATACTTACCAAAAATAGCAAACTGCTATAAATAGTAAGTTTGCAAAACCTCATCTGTACGCCAACTGAGCAATAATCAAAACTTATTAAAAATAGTAAGTGTTTCCAAATATCATTTGAGCACAAACCGGACAACCATCATGACTTACTATAAATGCTCGGAAAGGATGTCATAATTAGATGCATGTCACATCACCCTGGAGGTCTCTGAAAACCCAGAAAAACCCAAAAACCTTTTACATGCAAACCCTCGAAAAAGCATTTGAAAGAGGAAACCCTAATTTTTTGCTTCAGCGTAGCCTACGGATTTCCAAAAATAGGCTAAATCCAATTTAAGAGCGTAGGGCTAAAATGGGGACATTACAAGCAGTGAAAAAACACCTCAAGAAATAATTCGAAACCCCTTGTATATTCAGCAAACATCAAAAATGAAGGTGCAGCTGCCTTCTACTTATCAAGGCGTCCCTTCCCAATTTTTATTTGATTTTTTGATGACCTTTCAAATAGAAATCACCCTACTTGATGGGCCGCCCCTTTTGCTGTATTATGGCTGATGAAAACCAGGTTGTACCTTCTTGTAAATTGTGCCAGTAGTCACTAATAATCTACCTCTAAGCTGCTCTATAATTTGTCACCAAAATTCTTCGATTTAACTTTGAAAACCCTTAACCAAGTACTCAGATTTTTGCACACATAGAACTTTTGGATGAAGCTCTCTTGAATGGCCAGATTCAATGGATATTTCACCACCTCAAATTGCTGCAACATTGAAGATTGCATCGTTCTCCAATGGTGTTTGGAATAAAACCTTTGGCTCCCTTCTCACTGTAATTTTCATCTCAACACAAATGCTCTCCAAATGAATAACACAAGCTTCAAGGTAAAATATATATATTTTTCCATGAGGGTTGATTTCACCCAAAAAGCACCATTTAATAACATTAAATATTATTACTTTGTATTCTTTTAATATTTCATTAGATACCTCAAAGTTGGCGCCCAATATTAAATTAATTCAACTGGGCCCCTCGTCATGACGCCTAGACCCTCAATTATTAAGTTTAAGTTATAACTTAATAATATCTCCTTTTAATTTATTAATATTATTTGAGCCAAATAAACATTAATAACTCCTTAAATACACAATATCTCTTCAAGCCATTTGAACTGTGGGCTAAGCTGCTGAATCTCCATACAACCACATGCCTTACTAAAAATAGTAAGGATCCCTCTCTATCAACTTCTGACTTCCTATAAATAGTAAGTAGAGCATACGGAGTCCTGAAAGCCTCAAACAAAATCCAAGACTAGAAAACACTGAACTCTAGAGATGATACAAGCCTCAAAAGACCCTCTATCCAACTTATTAGCCTACGAGGGTTAGAATGATAGGCTAATTTCACTGATGACTGATGACTAACTTGGAGGGGACATTACACCATACTAGTTTATAGTGCTACTTTTTGCATATGTATGTTTTATCATTGGCAAGTTCAAAGCTGCAAATGGGCATATGAAAAACTAAACAGGCAAACTTAGAAAACACACAATCAACAAGCACTAGGAATGAGAAAAAAAAATTGGGGTCTTATATTACAGTGGTATCAGAGCTCACATGATCTTGCCATCTAGTGGGTATTGTTGATTCATGAGCATCAATGATAGGGAAAGAAGGTATCAGGAAAGGGTTAGAAGGAAAGAGGAAAGTTTGTGGGAGCATTGGCCATCATCTAGTGATACATCTAGGTCAGAAAACTACTCAGCTGAGACACCTAGATCAGAAAATCAGTCAATAGAGTCTTCTAGCTCTGAAAACCTGGGAGATAGGAGAGGAGAAGATGAGAGAAATGAACCACCACTGGATAGAATGATGCTTATGTTGGATGATTTGGTTAGGGGACAAGTTAGAGCAAAGCAACATGCACTTGAAACAAATCAGCAACTAGTGCTGTTAGTACAAGAAATGGGACAAATGAGACAAGGGAATGGTGTAGGTTAGCATAGAGTTCGTAATAAGCAAGATGGGGAAGCTATGGCAAGACCCCTTATGCCAAATTTCCCTCTGAGGGTAGAAGCACCAGTTGAACTCACTCTATTTGAGCAACAGGAACAATTTAGACAAGATTGGCATGATGTAGGGCCTGGGTTTCAGCAGGATATCTCTCTTAGAGAGTACATTGACTTGAGAATGAGGCATACAAACACAAGGGGTAACAGGGACCAACACAATGACTTGCATAGGAAGGTTGGAAAGTTAACACTCACATACTATGATGGTTCCGGGAAGATGGCAGCAAGAGCATGGGTTCAAAAACTTTACACATATTTCACATTAAACCCTATGCCTGAGGTGGAGTCCATACAATATGCATCCATTCACTTTGATGGTATTGCTCATGAATGGTGGTACAACGGAATGGTGACTTTGGGACATGCCCAAATCACTTCTTATTGAGAGTTCATTGAAAGGTTGATTGAAAGGTTTGACAAGAAGGACCTTGAATTGCACTTCAAGGAGTTAGCTCAGTTAAAACAATGGGGTTCAGTGGATTCTTACATTGCAGATTTTTCAGAAGTTATCAATGCTTGTGACAGATATTTCAGAGAGGAGGCTTATAGTGTTGTTCATAGATGGTCTATCTGATCCTCTAAGGGGTTGGATCAAAGCCTTTAACCCACCTACCCTTCAAGAAGCCATCAAAAAGGCTAGAGACATGGAGACATCAGCCTTTAAAATAAATTTCAGTCAAAGGGTTCGCTGCAAAAAAGGGATAAGGACAAGAAAATCAGTTCAAAGGAGCATGAGCAGCCTAAAAAACAATACACTAAGATAGTGAGACCCTAAATGAGCTTAGGAGGAAGGGGTTGTGCTTCACGTGCAGGGAACCATACACACAAGGCCATAAATGCTCAACCAAGGCAAAGGCATTGCTTATTGAGTACCAATCTGATGAAGAAGTTGCATCAGAAAAATCAAACCAACAAGGTGATACAGAAGAAAGTGATGATGAAAAAGCTTCAGAAGAGGGGGAGAAGGTGGAGAACAGTGATGGGAAGCTAGCCCAACTTCATAGCTTCTAGAAAAATGAATCTCTACGCATAAGAGGAGTGCTCTAGGGGTAGTGTATAGTAGCTTTGATTGATATAGGGGCTGCTCACAACTTCATTGATGAGGGCCTAGTGGCACGTAGAAGTCTTCAGACACACGAGGTGAGCGGATTCCGTGTTATGGTAGTAGATGGGTTTACTATCCAGTACACTAAAATGGTTGCATAGTTGAGCATACTTTTGTTAGAATATATTACTCTTTTATTATTAATGGTCAATATGATGTATTTAATAGGTTAGATATTTTCTATCTGTTAGATGGACATTTATGTCTGTAGGTAGATATCATTAATATCTACAGTGCTTTATGCACTCTATAAATTGTAAGCTCTTTTTCATGTTAATACAAGAAGTAACTTTTACCATTTACATGGTATCAGAGCCGTAAGAAAAAAAAACCCTAAAAATTCTTGTTTTCTTTCTGCCAAAAATCGTGTTTTGTTTCCCTTAGAAAAATCATCTCTTTTGCAAGCGATTTGGTCTTTTTTGGGTTCACGATTTTGAAAGCACTTTTTTTTTTTTCTGTGTGAGGGTTTTCTGACTTTCTGGGCGCAATATTTTTGTGTTTGGCCACGCGTTTCTGGTCCTCTCATCGCGCGTTTTTTTCTAGCTGTTTTTCTGTCTCTCTTTTGAAAGGAAAATCACGATCTGTTTAAGGAATTTCATGTGGTTTGAAAACCACGTTTTTTTCTGTTTAGGGCCACGGATTTAGTCTCTGTTTGTGGACGCATTTTCTGCACTCAAAGTCGCATTTTTTCTTGTCTGAAAAAGATGCGAATCGGTCTTTTTCTTGGTCGTATATCTTCTACCAGTTCTGGTCGCAACTTTCAGCTCCTTCAACCCGCATTTTCGTGCCAGTTTAGGGCCGCGTTTTCTGCCTTTTTCGAAGCTCTCATGGCCGCCTAGGGTTCAAAAATTTTCGTCTAGGGTTTTGACCCTCTGTTTCAAGGCGAAAAATTATTTTGCTTGCAGATTCCCTCTAGGTTTTCTGAGATCTCAACTAGGTTGCTTTCAAATTTTTCTAGGTACCTTGTTTTCCGTGCCTCGAAATTTGTGTTGTCAAAATTTTCTAGGTATTCTTCCATCCTTTTGGGTTTTTATTCATCTTTTCTGGGTTTTCAGTAAAACCTCAAAATCCATGTTCGGGTTTCTATATTTCTGTTTTCTTTGCATTATCTTGTCGTCACTAGTTTGACTGCGAGGTACGTGATGGCATCTTTGATGAACATAATGGTCGAAAGCAGCCAGAAGTTCAACGGGAAGAATTACAACACCTGGAAGCAGCGTATATTGACGATCTTTGAATATCGTTGTCTCGATCAGGTCGTCTTGGGGCACTCACCTCGACCCACTGTAGCCGGAAAGGATTAGGATAAATGGGATGAACACAAATGGGAAGCCGTCATGCTCATCAAGCTTTCAGTCACTGACGACCAGCTACCACAAGTGCCGTCAGGAAAAACAGTTGTTGAGGTATGGAAAACCCTGAAGGATCTCCATGAAACGTCAGATAAGAGTCGTGCGTTTTTTCTTATGTTCGAACATGCTTTTTTTGATAATGATGGACGAGAAGCACGCCACTCTTCAAGAGCATTTGACAAAGATCAAGGAGATTCGTGACCAGCTGGAAGCCATTGATCGAAAGATGGAGGAAGAGGACATGGTCATCATTACTTTGAAGAGTTTTCCAAAGTCTTACGAGCATTTCATTGAGACGCTCAATATTACTTCAACAAACGTCGACTTGAAGTTTCCAGACTTGTGTAACAAGCATCTACAACAGGATCGTTGGAGATAGCAATTTGGAAGCAAAAGCAGTTCCTCCTCCACAGAACAAGCATTCTCAGCCAAATCTTCTGCTAAGAACAAAGGGAAGGCTCAATCTTCTCAGCCGAAAGGCTCTGGTTCTTCTTAGGACAGCAAGAAGAAGAACGTTCAGTGCAATTATAGCCACAAATACGGTCACCTTAAGGCTGATTGTTGCACTCAGTTGGCTCATGAACAGAAGAAGTCAGGAGGATCTCAACCAAAGGCACATGTCGCTGAGCACACTGAGCAAAAAGACTCTGCATTCTATGCTTTTATGGCCAAGAAAATTGCAGATCTGGTACATTCTTCTGCCTGGTATATCGATTCAGGGGCATCGCTACATTTTACTCATTGTCGGGATTGGTTCACCAAATTCGAACCCTTCTCAGATTCTGTCATTTTCGGAGGTGGAGAAGAGTACACAGTTGCTAGTAAGGGCACTGTCCAGATTCATTCAGGAGGAAGAAATCTACTCTTTCTTGATGTTTACTATGTTCTTGGCATGGAACATAACCTCCTCTCAGTCAGTAAGATCATGAGGCATTCTCCCCAGTTAGATGTTTTTAGTTCATCCACCTGCAGCATTGTTGATCGGGAGACTCGTACTACAATTGCTATGGGACTTGAGGATCACAGTCTGTACAGACTTGCTAATTCTGGTGATTCTCAAGAGCACGCTTTGGTAGCCCGAAGTACGACCATCAACAAACTTTGGCATCAGCGTTATGGGCACTTGAATGTGCACTACCTCTCTCAGTTATATCAGGAGGGTCTTGTTTCTGGTCTACTTGAGATTCAAACTCAAAATCATGGAGTTTGTGGAGCTTGTCAAGCTGGCAAGCAACATTGGACACCGTTCTCGGATGGTGATTCTTGGCGAGCCTCCAAAGTACTTCAACTGGTTCGCGCTGCTGTATGTGGGCCAATGAATACTCCTTCTGTTACTGGGTCCAGGTACTTTTTATTGTTTGTTGATGATTTCAGTCGGGAAATGTGGGTGTATTTTTTGAAACATAAATCAGATGTGTTCAACACATTTCAACAGTTTAAAGCCTTAGTTGAGAAGGAATCGGGTTCTCAGATTGTTACTCTAAGGTTAGATAATGGGGGGGAGTTTTGTTCAACTGACTTCTCTACTTTTTGTGCTGAACACGGCATTAAGCGCCAACTTACCACACCCTACACCCCTCAGCAGAATGGTGTTGTTGAATGTAGGAATCGCACCATTACCGAAGTGGCTCGTTCTATGCTCGAGTACAAAAATGTACCTAAGAAATATTGGGCTGAAGCAGTCTACACTGCCGTCTACCTCCTGAATCGGTCACCTACACAACCTTTTATAGTCCTAAAGGTAGTTATTACCATGTGTATGTTCAAACTGCATTGGCTACAGAGCTTGTCTATTTTTTTGATCATAGGAAAATGAGGTCTCTTCTCTAAATGAACCATTTCGTCCTCATATTGGTTGGAAAACAAAATCGTGCATGTAATTTATCTAATTGGTATAGAGGAATACACATGCGTTCAATTCTTGGAGTTTCTCATACCAACTATCACTGATTGATAAATATGCAATGACCAATTTAGTGCTCAGCACATATGTGGCATTATTGTGGAAACATAATTGTCCCATTTGGAAATTTTTCTAGCTGGTGTAGTGTGCATGTTTTGTGAAAGTACTACTATTTGAGATCATACTTTAGGATATTAATTGACATGTGAGTAAAGCAGACCTGGTTTTAACAAGTCATTTATAAAATATGAATCAAACTATACGGTTGCCTTTTTAATTAATGAATCCTTATTTGATATCACTATGGTAATATTTTGCTCTTTCTATTATTGCTGGAAATTATTTTAACATTTTTGTTTTAATGGTATTAAGATATTATGTAGATCATCTAACCCATTTTATGTTTAAAATATTTTTGTATTTCTGAATTTTAAAAAAGTCATTCAGGGAACAAGCCTAATATTTTCTTTTGCAGCTTGTCTTGACTACAGGAACAGGTGTGAATGGTTTTACATTGGATCCCTCTCTTGGAGAATTTATTTTGACTCATCCAGACATAAAGGTATATTAAGAAACATAGCTACTTTTTTTTGTCTTAACTGTAAGCTTTATATTTTTAATCTTTGAACTTAGTGCTTTAGGAATCATAATTTGCTCTAGATGATATCAAGGTTGAAAAATGACATGTTTGGGAACTTCTGCTTATGGGTTGCTACTTTTATTTGTAAGAAAATATATCTGATGTTTAATGTGCGCCTAAGTCACCATATTCGACCGAATTTCATGTTGAAATTCGAAATTCGTCGAATTTGAAAAAAATGTTTCAAATTCGACCAAATTCGACCAAATTCGGCAGTCAAATAAGGGCGTTGAAAATTCTCATGCAGCGATTGTTTTATTAGGGCTTTTTTAAGGGTTTTTAGACGCGTTTTTCTCTGCACGGAAATCTTCATGCCGTTTTCCCTGCATGAAATCTTCACGCCGTTTTCCCTGCACGAAATCTTCACACGACTCACACCCTGCACCGAATCCTCTTGCCCTGCACGGAATCCTCTTACGCCCTGCAAACTTCACCGTCAGCGTTGCTAAACCAGGTAGGCCGTCGCCATCACTGTCCGCGTCGCTAAACTAGATAGGTCGCTGCCATTGTTTTTTGCAATTTTTTGTGTCATGCATTTTTTATAAGGGTTAGTTATATAATATTATATATTTTTATTTAGATTTTATTTTATTATTTTACATATATTAAATTTATACTCAAAATTAATATTTAATATATTTGTATTATAATAAATTTATAATCTATAATACTATTACTATTTACTGTTATTTTAATATAAGCTTCCCGTATGTTTTGTTTAGATTTTAGATTTTCTTTTTTTATATAATTAAATTTATATTAAAAATTAATTTGTGGAATACATTAAAATATTTACTATTTACTATTATATTATATTTAAAACTCTATTCTATTATATAATATATTTATTATTTACTAATTAACATTTACAAAACTGTATTATATTAAAAGTAAAAGTATATTCTGTTTTTTATAATAAAAGTAAAATTATAATTTTTTTTAAGATTAAAATAAAAATTTAATATATAGTGTAATTTAGACAAATGTATGGATATATTACTTGTAGTTATATTTTAAAAAAAAAAATTGCATAAGGCGAATTTAATCCGAATTTTATACTTTTCGAATTTTTTCCTTGTCGAATTTCATTCGAATTTCAATGTTTCCGAATTCGAATTCGAATTCGAACCTGGTGACTTAGATGTGCGCAATGGCCCATTTATACACAAGGAGAAACAGTTATTTTAAAATTTGATGGCCACTTATAATCCAGTCAAATTACACTGGTTATCTTGATAAACTAATTGTGCAATAGATTCCTTTAGTACTAAGATGTACTATTGCTCGTAGAATACATATTTTTGGTCAATTTATTATGAATTCTATCCTATCCTTGAGCCAAGTCTTGTAAATTATCTATATGTTGCTCTCACGGCCATGGGATCCTATTGTTGTAACCTAGGCAAAATGGTTTACTGTAGCCAAATTAATGGAAAAAGGATGCAAAGATTTACCGTTGCTTTAATCAAAATAGCTCAAAAGATCATATTTAACATGAATAAAAAGATTACAATTGATTTGATTGGAGTAGCTTTTAGATTTGTTGTGAGAAAAATATGTGGAATAGATAGTTCCTTTATTATGTGGGGTGACTCCCTTGTTGAATATTCATAAATGAAATGAAAAAGACTTCAATGTAAACAACTGTATATGATAGGGATTAATCAATTGTAGGTAGAGGTATTAAAATATAAAAGCATACAAATATTTTTACTCACTAGCCGGAGCTCTGTTACTTGAATTCGAATTCAACTCTTCATTATCTCTTAGAAAATTCATCACTGAAGAATTCCATCAAAATTATCTAGGCAACTCATCTCGACTTCATCATTTGAAGAAATTCATTCCGAAAACACATTTTATTCAAACTCGCCTTAGAAAATTTTAAATTTTCCTTTAGAAAAAATTCACAATTCGAGCACTGATTAAATTCTTCACTGAAAAAGTGTCGGCGAAGTTCAGAAGACTTGGAAATCCATCTATCATCGCAAATGTTCAGTACCCAGAAGAAAATTTTCTTCAGAACGCCTTGAATCCATGGGTACCCAACGAACGGGTTCATTTAATTTTTGAAATTTGAACCTTAGAAAAATATTATCTGTCAAATTTAAATTCATTCTTCGCCTGTGATCATCCTGTGTTGCTCCGACTTGAAGAACTTGAACTCATCCTGCATTCCTGACTTCATCACTGAGAGAATCTGCTCGTGCTTCGGAAAATTTCATCACCCTGAGTTCTAGGCGTATTTTGTAAGAAGAAAATAATTTTGCCTTAGAAAATATTTTTTTATCATCTTGCATTTTGAGAATTTGCCTTAGAAAATATTTTGTTTGCCTGCCAGCGAGAGAAGTATCATCTTCACTTAGAAAAAATTTACTCATGCCCGACACACTTGATTTGCCACTCACCATTTATATTTATTCCATACTTGCAAGGCAATTTTTAAAAAAATTCTAACGCCTTAGAAATATTTTATTATTCTCCACTCAACAGTTTATGCGCATTTTATATTTATCCTTGCCTTTGAAATTTTTATCATTTAGCAAGTTACCTCACTTCATCCTTCATCTCTGACTTTAGGCGCATAACCCACTTAGCATTTTATTCTCAACGCCTCACACATATCACTCACCACGCCTTAGGAAATTACTCACTTCACACGCCTTAGGGAATTTTTTAAAACACCCACCACCTTGGGCGAATTTTGAGCTTGATGGAGGATAACGCCCATCTTTTACCTTGTCTTTCACTTTATTTACCACCTTTCACTCCATTCACTTACCTTTTACCACCCTAACTTGGGCGCATTTGAGCATGTCCACTGGATGACCTTTCAACTTCCGTTTTTGTCTTCACTTGAGCTAGTTTGGGCGCATTTCTATGTGTATGAAGGATAAAAACGTTTGACTTTGTTGACTCTCTCCTACCTTGGGCGCATTTGATGCATGAGGGGGATGAAAACGTTTGACCTTGTTGACTAATTTGCCTTTTGGGCGCATTTAGGCATTGCTAGTGGATGAGCCTTTTCCTAACGCCTTTGGGTGACTCTTCACCTTCTACTTTTCGTCCTTACATGCATGTATTTGGGCGCATTTTGCCCCTTGAGGAGGATAAGAAGCTTTGACTTTGTTGACCCCCCTTCAAACTTGGGCGCATTTTGATGCATGAGAAGGATGAACTTGCAAGTTGGGCGCATTTGGAGGGGTGAGGCGGATTTCCAGACTTAGACAATTTTTCAACCTTTTCTCTCTTCAAGTTGGGCACATTTTGCCCCTGCTGCAGGATAAACCTCATTGACTTTCTTTGACTTCTTGTGCCTTGGGCGCATTTTGCCCCTGAGCAGGATGAACCTCATACTTAGCATTTTTTTTCCTGAGCCTCCTCATCAACTGGGCGCATTTTGCTAGGCCTACTGGACGAAGTTCCAGACTTAGACAAATTTTCATCATCTTTTGCCAGCTTATGTGCCCTGCTATTTATAGTAAGTTCTCTGAATTTTGCACCTCTGAAGCCCGGAATGACTTGAAATTTTGCACACTGTATTTTCATAACCTTATCAACCTGTCGGCACTGCCATTTTTAATCACCCTGCTATTTTTAGCATGTTTTTGAAGGTGGTTTACTATAAATAGTAACCTCATGTTTCTGATAGTTCCATTGCTCCGATCGAGTTGAAATTTGGATGAGGCGCTCCTCACCACGTGACCTGCTGGCTGATACTGATGCATGCACTCAATTTACTATTTTTAGCCAGTTTCCAAATTGACTTACTATAAATAGTAAGTGCCCCGTTTGACTTGAAATTTCACCAGCAGATAGCCTGAAGGATACTGATCGCGGTGGTTTACACTGGTTTTTGAAAATTTTGACTTTTTACGCCTATTTTTGGGTCCCAAAGTTGGAAACCCTAATTCGCTCTGCATGTATATCAAATGATCTCTGTTTGTCTTCATTTCTGTGGCACTGCGATCGGCTTGTGATTCTGAACTGCTGGGAAGCGACTGCCGGGACATATCTGCTAAAAATAGCAAGTTCCTTACTGAGTGAGAATCTCCGTTTGCATGTCACACCATCGCAAAGGTCTTGAAAAACCCATCAGGAATCACCCGACATGCGAAAGAAACCCTGACATGCAAACCCTAAAAATAGCTTTGGAAAGCTGAATTTTGAAAGTGATCGTCTCGTTTTGCATGTTATATCATCGCGAAGGTCTTGAAAAACCCAGAAGGAATATCCAGACATGCAAGGAAAAACTCTGTATCTGACCCCTGAAATGTGCTCCGGACGCTGGACTGCTAAAAATAGTAAGTTGTCGGTTTTCGTTTAAATTTTGCATGCGAGTAGCCTGATATGCTCTGAATGCAGTGTGACTGTCGGAATCTCAAAATAGCTGACAGATTGCCTGGAATTTCATACTTACTAAAAATAGTAAGTATCTCAGAATCTGATGAAAACTTGTTGAAAGCCTGCTGGAAACATGCTGATAACAATGTTAAGCCCAATTTTTTAATTTATTCACTTTATTCAGCCTCGGACTGACCAGAAATGATGAAACCCTAATTTTCAGACTCGGTCAGTTTCACACTTAAACTCACTGACGGGCGCAACCCCTCGAAAGGCGGACATCAGAAAAGAGACAGAGCGAGAGAGAGAGAAGAAAACCTTTTCCCCATTTTGAATGGGGCGATGTGTGAAAAGGTCACAACACTGCCATGGGACTGAGTTGGTGGCACATAACTGGAGGCATCTCTTGAAGAGGAAGAACCTATTCAGATTGTCACTGCGATCAGTTTCTTCGAAGAGGAGGAATTAACATTCAGAGGGAGTTTGACAAACCAACAGAGGCAACCTTGGATGAGGAGGTCAGGAGGTTGATGCAAGAACTTGGAGCTTCAGAGGGAGTCACATCATCATGAAGATCTGTTGCAATGTATATTTCTCTGTGACACAGAAGTATGAGGTGAATGCCCTTGTAGTGTATATTTGTTTGAGACGGAGAAATATGAGGTGAAATCCCTTATAGTGTATATTTTCTCTGTGACGGAGAAGTATGAGGTGAAAGACCCTGTAGTGTAGATTTCTCTGAGACAGAGAAATATGAGGTGAAAGCCCTTGTAGTGTATATTTCTGTGAGATAGAGAAATATGAGGTGCGAGCCCTTGTTCATCTCTAAGACTTAGATGAGACATCATGTTGAGAGGCTCCATGACGACATCACGTTGAGAGACTCCGTGATGAAACCTTTGTACTTGTGTTTTTCCACACATGGGAGTAGCCATGGTGGACATCATATTGAGAGACTCCATGACGACATCATGTTGAGAGACTCCGTGATGGGCACTTGTGCGCATGTTTCTTTCCACACATGGGAGTAGCCATGGTGGATGTCATGTTGAGTGACTCCATGACGATATCATGTTGAGGGACTCTGTGATGAACTCTTTTCCACAAATGGGTGTAGCCATTGTGGGTGTCATGTCGAGAGACTCCATGACATGGATATCTGAAAAGATACCTCCCTAGCTAAGAGGGAGTGTTGATGTAATATTGGCGGGAGATATATTTTTCTCTAATTCGAGAATATTAAATATTAAACAAATAATTGTTAAGGCAAGTCGGCCTCATTATAATTAATATTTTATTTTCTTTAAGTGGCCGACCAAGTGAAGAGTCACCTTGCTTGAGAAGAGTCTTGCATTGTATATATAGAAGGAGATGTTCATCCATTTGATAATCAATTAATTCAATCACTTCTTTCTCACCTCCAATAGAAGTTTTCCTTTCATTTGCAGCAGATCAGATTTCAAGGGGAAGCATATTTATTTGTACTTAGCATCAAGGAGTGATGCTATTATTCATTGTAATAATTCAGCCTTGAGTAAGGCCAGACTTATAAAGCAGATTTCTTCTCTTGTTCATCTGATATCTATATATAAGAGATATATATTTTGTTGGGTTTTTCTCCCTCGAGTAGGAGGGTTTTCCCAAGGTAAAAGTGTTGTGTTTATTATTCATGTGTTGTATTTTTGCTTATTACAAATCTGATCTTAAAACTAACATGTGCTCTTGGAACATTACACGGAAAAAAGTAATTTGGTTTTGATGAAGGAGCCTGGCCAGCACTAGTAGTAGAAAAAGAACCCTCAGGACTCTCACCAAAAGATGAATGTGGATGACTTGGACTTGGAGTACCATGGGGCATAGATGGTGTAGAAACGGATCCACTCATCGTTGCTGCTAGTGCATCCTTTGTTTTTTGTCTTTCATCTTTCTTCATCTCATAATCAACAAGAAGGGCCTTTATCTATCTAATAATCTCAGGAGTAGTCTTAGGGAATTGTTGTGACCTTTTCACACATCGCCCCATTCAAGATGGGGACCCCTAATTTTTGCTCCATTCTGGTCTTTTGGCTTGGGTTTTCTTTCTCTCTCTCTCGCTCCGTCTCTTTTCTGATGTCTGTCTTTCCGGGATTTCTCCGCCTTTGAGCTTAAAACGCGAAATTTTTTGGGCAAGTCTGAAAGTTAGGGTTTCAGTCTTCCTGGTCAGTTTGAGGTCAAGTAAGGTGAATAACTTGAAAACTGAGCTTAACGTTGTTGTCAGTGTGTTTCCAACAGGCTTTCAGCAGATTTTTATCTGATTCTGAGATACTATTTTTAGTAAGTGTGAAATTTCATGCAATTCGTCAGCATTTTCAAGATTCCGACAGTCACACTGCATTCAGAGTATATCAGGCTGCTCGCGTGCAAAATTTGAGCAAAAACAGACAACTTACTATTTTTAGCAGTCAGGCTTCCGACACGAATTTTAGGGTTCAGATGCAGAGTTTTTCTTTGCATGTCTGCATATTCCTTCTGGGTTTTTCGAGACCTTCGCGATGGTGTGACATGCAAACAGAGATAATCACTCAGTAAGGAATTTGCTATTTTTAGCAGGTGTGTCCCGGCAGCCGCCTCCCAGCAATTCAGAATCACGAGCTGATCGCAGTGCCACAGAAACAAAGGGAAACCGAGTTCATTTGATATACATGCAGAGTAAATTAGGGTTTCCAACTTCGGAGCCTAAAAATAGGCGTAAAAAGTCAGAATTTTCAAAAACCGGTGTAAACCACCGCGATCAGCGTCCTTCAGGCTATCTGCTGGTGAAATTTCAAGTCAATCGGAGCACTTAGTATTTATAGTAAGTCAATTTGGAAACAGGCTAAAAATAGTAAATCAACTGTTTGCGTTGATGTCAGCCAGCAGGTTATATGGTGAGGAGCGCCTCATTCAAATTTCAACTCGATCGGAGCAGTGGAACTATCAGAACCATGAGGTTACTATTTATAGTAAACCACCTCCAGAAACAAGCTAAAAATAGCAGGGTGACTAAAAGTGGCAGTATTGACAGAACAACAAAGCTATAAGGATGCAGTGTGCGAAATTTCAGGTCATTCCGAGCTTCAGAAGTGCAAAAATGAGAAGGCTTACTATAAATAGCAGGGCACGTAAGCTGGTGAAAAATGATAAAAAATTCTAAGTCTGGAACTTCATCCAGCAGGACTAGTGAAATGCGGCAGGTGATGAGGGGGCGTGGAATTTTTTTTTTGAAAATGAAGTTCATCCTTCACACAAGGCAAAATGCGCCCATCTTGAGAAAGTCAAACAGGTCAATGCTTTTCATCCTATAGCTGGTCTAAAATGCGCCCAAGGGAGGTTGATAGCATGAAAAATTTTCTAAGGCATGAAGTTTATCCTTCACCCTTGCCTAAATGCGCCCATACTTCAAGTTTCATCCTCCTCAAGGCAAGAAATGCGCCCAAGCTAGAAATGGTCAAAGCAAAGTCAAAGCATCTTGTCCTCCTCCACTAGTGAAATGCGCCCATGCAAAAATAAGCCAAGAAGAGAGTCAACGAGTCAAAGGAGTTCATCCTCCTGCATGGGTAAAATGTGCCCAAAATGGGCCATGTAAGGACAAAAACTGGAAGTCCAAGAGTCACATGAAGGCGTTTGAAAAAGTTTATCCTCCATCAAGGCTGAAATGCGCCTAAGTTAGAAGCAAGTCAACAAGGTCAAATATTTTTGTCCTCCTCACCCCTCCAAATGCGCCCAAGTTAGGATGGTAAAGGTAAGTGCAAGCTGGTAAGTGAGGTGAGATGTGATTAATGGCGTGGTGAAAGCTTGATAAATGCTAGGCGCCCAAGATGATATTCCAAGGGTGTGAAAATAAAATGCTAAGTGCTACATGCGCCCAAGATGGCAAAGTGTTAGAGATTTTTTTTAAGGCGTGTGAAGTGTTGAGAGTAAAATGCTGGGGCATGATTTCCCTCTTCAAGTCTAATGTGTGAAGTGGTGAAGAAAAAGCGCTAAGGCGTAATTTTAAATTCTTCCAAGTATGTTAGGCGCCTAGGGTGGTGAGTAAGGAATTTCCCCAAAGGCGTTGGAATATTTTCCTAGTGTGAAATAAAATACAAAACGGTGGCTAGAAAAATAAAATGTGCCAGGCACCTCCATGAACAAAAAAAAAATTTCTAAGTGAAGTTGGTGTCTTTCTCACAGGCCAAAATTTTAAGGTGAGAAAAAAAAAAATTTCTAAGGCAAAATTTTCAAAGTGATCAAAATTTTCCAAGGCGTGAAGTATTCTCTTCCTCTAGAAAATACGCCTAGACTCCAAGGTGGTGGAATTTTTCTTGAAGCGTGATCAGAATTGCCAGAGGAGAAGTCAGTGAAAGCCAGCTGCACGGGTTGATATAAAAATTTTCCAAGTCAGAGCAACACAGGATATTCACAGATGTGAAAAATGGATTTAAATTTCACAGGGAAATAATTTTCTAAGGTTCAAAATTCAGAGAAATAAAATGAACCCGTTTGTTGTGCACCCATGGGTTCGATGCATTCTGGAGAAAATTTTCTTCTGGGTATTGAAGTTTATCGATGAGGAGTTGATTTTAAGGTCTTCCATAGCTTGCCGAGGATTTTGGGGTGAAGATTTTTGATGGGCACCAGGTTGATGAGTTTTCCTAAGGGAAATTTGAAGATTTTCTAAGGCAAAATGAAGAAAATGTGTTTTCAAGGTGAAATTCTCCGGACGATGAATTTGAAATGAACTGCCTAGGTGAATTTGCTCAAATTCTTCGGGATGATAGTTTTCTTGAGCCAGAGATGAATAAAATCAAAGTTGTCAGAGCTCCAGCAGGTGAAGTGAATTTCCAAGATGCAGTTGAAGTAGATGATACGCCCTTGAGGAAGATGGGTTGAAAATTTGGCTAAGGCATGAGGAATTTGAACGCGAAGAAGTGAATTCTTGGAAGTCAAAGCGCGGAAATCTTGGTAAGTAAGTTAAGTTTACATTATGAAGTGTTCTAATGCTTCTCTCCTTGTTTTGCAGGATGAGCGTGGAGGCTAGAGCACAATGACTTGAAGTGACGAAGCACGATGATATTTCAACCTCGAAGGAAGAAAGTTGCGAAAAATGGCTGTGTTAGCTCAAATGACAAAGAAGTTGAAGAACAAAAGTCAAGAAGAAGATCGAGAATGGTGTGAACGCATCTACAAACGGAATCTTCTAGAAGGATGATGGTGGACATTATGGCGCATTTATTACCCCACCCTCCTTTGTGGCGGTTTTTAGGGCAAATATTGTTTAGGGCTGAGGTGGCACGATTCTGGCCACTCTATTGATTGTAACCCTAGCCGTCTTTTGGGACTTGGCTAGCTATATAAAGGGGGAGTCCCCCTCATTTGTAATTCATTAGAAGTAGAGTTTAGACGTCAGACTAGAGAGTAGAGCGGAGGTACTTTAGTTGTAATATCTTAGCATAGTAGTTTAGATTGAAAAGGAAGGAAAGTCTTCCCTTTGGATACTTTGTAAGAAGTTGTCATGTATGCTTTCATAATAAAAGAATTTTCATTGATGGTGAATTCTTCTTTGTTGTGAGTAGTTGTTGAGGCTTCTTCGTCCTTCCAATTCACATAGTATCTTGAAGTAGCTTAAAGTAAAGTAGTTTTCATTATCATGCAAGTAGATGTTAGTTGTGGACTTGTGGTGTTGATTGAGGCAACTTCATTTTTATCCATACCACTAGCGGCTTGCTGACGGCAGGCTAGCCTTGTGTGGTCAACTGGAAAACTTTATAAACTTAACTTCGATTGTAATCCGTGTGTTTGTATGCGTCGTTCTAATGGTGCTTACATGTTGAGTTATAATTTGAAAACCTCTTGTCACTCCCTTGAAGATTGCACCGACTTTGTGTAAGTTGTCCAACGTGAGGCGGAGCAGAGTCTGGTCGAAGTCTGTCAAGATTGATCCCACGTCTCGTTCTTAGATAGAAAATAAACTTCTTAGGCCCTACACCCTTTTAAATTCAGTTCATTTCCGGTTAGAATTAGGAAACTAGTGTTCATTTGCCAAATCATTCGAATTACACGCAAAGCCCTTAGTCCGCTGTTTGCTGTCAACCGTCGAACAATTGTGTAAGTCTTCTTGACATACCAGCAATATCACATCGAGCCAAACTGAGCGTATTCGCACTTAAGGAACCTTGGAGTTGAAAGCATGATCTTACTCGCAATCTTAGCATGCTGAATACTTTGTTCAAGAGAGGATAGAGCGTCCGTTGGGAGACTTTATTCTGTGTTGGTGCGGTCTCAAAAACCACGTCAACAGGAATCCCTCCACATTTTGCCCAGGTATTCTTGCAAGGTGGTATTTTAATCTGTTTATTCCTCCTGTCATCCATTTGTTGCATTCGGTACATGTCACTTCACCCTTTTTATTTCCTGGTATTCCATACTTCCATGCAGGATCTTTTTTCGTTCCCTTTGGGTTTGAAGATGACATTGCTGTTTCAAGTTCAACATGAAAAAAAAAGAAAAATCTGTTGATGAATTGTAGCTTAGGTCAGATATAAGCGATGATTGCTATAAAGCATCATCATCGCTTATATAAGATCTAATGCTCTTCATGTTTATATTTCCAGAAATAAGTAAAATAATCGAATTTTATAAAGCATGTATAAAATCAAAATTATTTAAATAATGTTCTAAATTCGCTTTGATTAAATTTCGGGACTCTTGTATTACATCCGCCATGCGTAAGGGTGTGTCCATTAGTTAAGTTTGTTTAACCGAATGATCATCGGCTGTGAGAGGAAGCCGCGCCCTAAGGAACACGTCCCTTGAGCGGACGTGTCTCCACATGTGGAGACATGTTCTCTCAAGAGACGCATCCCTTGGAGGCGGGTCTCCTAACATATAAAAGATGATTCCAATCTTAATATGCAGACATCGAAATCATTAATGTTCTGCAATCAACACATTTAGTATAAATCTGGAAATCGAAAATCTGTCTTAAAATCTTAGTAGAATTTTGAAACTTAGAATCCTTTTAGAACCCTTAGTCTCTCATTTTGATAGAAGATTTGACTACATTTACATGGTATCAAAGCCACGTTCTGTGAATCCTAATCAAATCTAAATATCAATCTGCTCAAGAAAATTCGTATTTTCTAGAATCGAATTTACATCACATTCTTCATAATGTCAAGTGTGATCAGATTTGAAGATTGCCTTGCAGGAGTAGACAATTTCACATCATGGAAACTTAGAATCATGATGATCCTTAGAGAGAATAAGCTAGATTCACTTGTGAGAGAAAACTTGAAGGAAACAAAGTCTAAATCTGGGAAAACTCAATGGATAGAAAACAATGAAAATGCCATGAAAATCCTAGTAGATGCAGTTAGGGATCATATAGTGCCCATCCTAGCAAAACATGAAACTGCATACCATATGTTCATATCTCTTGAGAAAACTTATGAGATCAACAACACCTGCAGGACTCTTGCTTTAAAAAGGCAAATCAACAATGCTCAAATAAACAAAGGAGAGTCCATTAATGCATACTTCATGAGGATTATTGAACTGAGAGATCAATTATCCACAATTGGATATCAGATTGATAGCAAAGAGTTAACTCTAATTGCACTAGGAGGCCTACCAAACTAATGGGAGTCATTTGTTCAAGGAATAAGTGCAAGATCTAAACTCCCTAAGTTTGACAGGCTAAGAACTGACTGCCTTCAAGAAGAAACAAGACTCTCCTCAAAAGAAAACAAACAGAAAAACATAGATGAAGACCTTCATGTACTCAACACATCGTCTAATAAAAGGAATAAGAAAAACTCCTACAAGAAAGGATCTTTTAAAAGAAAGAGAAATTCGAATGGAAAGGGATCTTCTAAAAGGAAAGACATCTCTCAAGTGCAATGCTTTAGATGTGATCAATATGGCCACTATGCAATGAAGTGCCCTTACAGATCAAAGCAACAAGCATCTTTTGCCAAAGTAGGAAAGACAAATTCAGATCATGAATCTGAGAACTTTGTGTTCTATTCAGCATTATCTAATCAAGTATCTAACAATATGTACAACTGAGTGATTGATAGTGGTTTTTCGAGGCACATCACAGGGTTTAGAGAACACTTAGACACTATGACTGAAGAGTCTGATGAAGATGTCACAATTGGGGATGACTCTACACATCAAGTAAAAGGGGTTGGAACTTGTTCCATCACATTGAAATCTGGTCTCTCCCTTCATCTCACTGGGGTCTTATTTGTTCCTGGAATAAAGAGGAATCTAATATCCATCTCTGCCCTTGAAGACAATGGATATAGGGTTACATTTATGGATGGAAAAGTTCTAGCATGGCCTAAAAACTCATCTATCAAGAAAGCCCAAATCATAGGTGTAAGACAAGGATACCTTTACAAACTTTGCATTGAAGTTCATCAAGCCCTTACCCTTGACATCTTTGAGTCAACTGAGATTTGGCATAGAAGATTAGGACACCTTCATTTCCGTGCCCTACCTTCTTTGGAAAAACTTGTAACAGGGTTACCTAAGTTAAAACCATCTCATGAAGGAAATTGTAAAGGTTGTGCCTTAGGAAAGAATACAAAGGGATCCTTTCCCACTAGTTTGAGCAAAACCCTAAATGTGTTAGATCTGGTTCACTCTGACTTATGTGGACCCATGTCTATACCTTCTAAAGCAGGATTTCTTTACTATGTCATATTTATAGATGACTTCACTAGGAAAACCTGGATCTATTTCCTTAAGTGTAAAGAGTCAATAGAAATCCTCAAAAGGTTCAAAGAGTTCAAAGCACTTATAGAAAAATTCTCCGGGAAGAAAATAAAAACCTTAAGGATAGACAATGGGAAAGAATACACCTCTGAAATTTTTAAGGAATTCTGCATGAGTGCTGGAATTAAGAGGGAGTTCATAGTGGCTTACAACCCTCAACAAAATGGGGTTGCTGAAAGAAAAAATAAAACCATTGTAGAAGCTGCCAAAACAATGTTGCTTGACCAAAACATTGAAACCTCTTTCTGGGCAAAAGCCTCTAAGACTGCTGTCTACATCCAAAATAGATGTCTTCATTCTCATCTTGACAACAAAACTCCTGAGGAAGCCTTCACTGGCATAAAACCTGACATTAGTCACTTTAGGATTTTTGGTTGTCCCGTCTATATTCATGTGCCCAAGGAGAAAAGATTCAAACTTGAACCTTCCGGAAAGAAAGGGATATTTATGGGATATAGTGAAACCTCCAAGGCCTTCAGGATATTCATACCCGGTCAGAATCAAATTGAATTGAGCAGAGATGTCATCTTTGAAGAAGACATTGCATTCAAGAGGGCAAGAAGTTCTAGTGAGACAGAAACCTATTCCCCTAGAGTACCTGAAATGGAACCTACTCCTGAGATTTAGAGGGAGCATCCTGAGGAAATGCCACATGAACTTCCTTCTACTTCAAATGAGAATACAGTTGACAACGGCAGAAAGAGACCACTTTGGGCCAAGAAGATGATCAAAGAAGTAGAGGATCATGCAGCACCCAAAGGAACGTTCAAGGAGAGTAAAAGACCCAAACGCTTCACTAGCTATGTTGCTCTAATGAACGACATCATAAACTCCGAACCTGTTAGTGTTACAGAAGCTTTCCGACATCAAGCATGGAAGGATGCAATGACAGAAGAATATCAGTCTATTCTAAAGAATGATGTATGGGATATAGTGCCTAGACCAAAAGAGAAATCTGTTGTCTCTTCTAAATGGCTCTTCAAAATCAAGCATGCTGCTGATGGCAGTATAGAAAAACACAAAGCACGTTTTGTGGCAAGAGGTTTTTCTCAAAAGGAAGGCATTGATCACGAAGAAACATTTGCACCTGTTGCCCGTTACACATTAGTGAGAGCAGTGGTAGCCATTGCAGTAGCTAAAGGCTGGAAGATCCATCAAATGGATGTGAAAACTGCCTTCCTGAATGGAACCATTGAAGAGGAAGTCTATTTTGAACAGCCTGAAGGTTTTGTGATACATAAACCTGACTCACATGTATGCAGACTGAAGAAAGCCCTCTATGGACTTAAACAGGCTCCCAGGGTCTGGTATGAAAGAATTGACAGTTATCTCTTGGGATTAGGATTTTCCAAGAATGATGCTGACTCCAATCTCTACTTCAAGGTAATTAAAGGTGATATGCTAATAATTATTTTATATGTTGATGACCTGCTGATAACAGGAGAAGATCACCTCATTGCTCAAGGGAAGCAGGATCTAATTTTTGAATTTGACATGAAAGACTTGGGAATTCTTCACTACTTCCTAGGTTTAGAAGTATGGCAGAAATCAGAGGGCATTATACTAAACCAAGGGAAGTATACTATTGATATTTTGAAGAAATTTGGAATGTTGGACTGTAGACCAATGTCTACACCCATGGAAACCAACCTTCACAAATTGAAAGAAGCAGCAGCAGAATCCAAGTGTGAAGATCCAACCCGTTACAGACAGATGATTGGATCCTTGATGTATCTAGTCAACACCAGACCTGATATTTGCTATGCAGTGAATGTTCTCAGCCAGTTCATGTGTGAGCCAAAGGAAATTCACTTAATGGCTGTGAAACATATTTTGAGATATCTTCAAGGCACTATTGGATATGGTCTTCTTTACAAGAATGATCAACTAGATCTACATGGGTACTCTGATTCAGATTGGGCTGTAAGTATAACTGATCGGAAAAGCACATCAGGATGTTGCTTCAGTTTAGGATCAGCAATGATCTCCTGGATTTGCAGAAAACAATCTTTAGTTCCTCAAAGCTCAACAGAAGCTGAATACATTGCAGCCTCAATGGGAGCAAGAGAAGCAGTTTGGCTTCGTAAATTGCTTGTGGGACTCTTTGGTGTGCCCTTGAATCCTACAATTATTCATTGTGATAATCAGAGTTGCATCAAACTCTCTGTAAATCTTGTCTTTCATGATAGATCTAAGCAAATTGAGATCCCCTATCATTATGTAAAAGATATGGTGGAAAGGAAAGTGATTCAGTTGGAGTATATTAGTACAAATGATCAAACTGCAGACATTCTCACCAAGCCTCTCTCCCGAATCAAGGTAAAGCACTTCAGGAAGAAACTTGGTATGGTTGAAATGTAATTTGTTATTTATGTTTGAAATTCAATTTGTTTGTCAAATTGTACTAATATATAAAGATGTTTAAATGTGTAAACTCTTTTGTCATGTGTGTGACTCCATGACTTTATGGGCCTACTGCCCCTGTGTACATTATTGAAAGGTGACGATCTTTCTAATAATGAACACTTGTATTTGACATTGTAAAGTGACGACTCTACAATGATAAACTATCATGATAGATATCATGTGACTTGATATCTGTGGACATGTCATGATAGTATCTCTTGGACACTTTGATGGATATCATGGGACTTGATATTATCTGAAGATCATTGTAATCCTTAAGAGATAATCATGGTGGATATTTATATCCATGGATATGCCATGAATTATGGTAGACATCATGTGACTTGATGTCAGTGCACATACCATAATGAAGATGTGTTATGAAGAATGTCATGTGACTTGACAAACTTTGAGAAAACATATCATATCTTCGATATCATGTCTAAAGGTGATATCTCCACTTATTTGATTTGAAATATCTTCCCTAGCTAAGAGGGAGTGTTGATGAATTGTAGCTTAGGTTAGATATAAGCGATGATTGCTATAAAGCATCATCATCGCTTATATAAGATCTTATGCTCTTCATGTTTATATTTCCAAAAACAAGTAAAATAATCAAATTTTATAAAGCATGTATAAAATCGAAATTATTTAAATGATGTTCTGAATTCGCTTTGATTAAATTTCGGGACTCTTGTATTACATCTGCCATGCGTAAGGGTGTGTCCATTAGTTAATTTTGTTTAACCGAATGATCATCGGCTGTGAGAGGAACCCGCGCCTAACGAACATGTCCCTTGAGCGGACGTGTCTCCACATGTGGAGACACGTCCTCTCAAGAGACGCATCCCTTGGAGGCGGGTCTCCTAACATATAAAAGATGATTCCAATCTTAATATGCAGACATCGAAATCATTAATGTTTTGCAATCAACACATTTAGTATAAATCTGGAAATCGAAAATCTATCTTAAAATCTTAGTAGAATTCTGAAACTTAGAATCCTTTTAGAACCCTTAGTCTCTCATTTTGATAGAAGATTTGACTACATTTACAAAATCAGCAAAGGTTTGGTAAAAAATCAGCAAATAAATCAGATTCAAACATTTGCAAAAAAAATGAATGCAAAACCAAGTTAGAAATAGTAGGAATTAGGCTATTAAGGGAAATAGAAAAAAATTTGGCAGCATTTCCCCTTATTTTTCTTGATTTTTCTGATTTTGAATTAAGAAAACAATAAGAGAGAATGGTTAAATCACTTACCTGGCTCTATTGTGATCTCCTTAGCTCGTCCTCTTGGCTTCTTTCAATCTCACTTCAACTTGCAAACCTATATTTGGGAAGCTAGCATGTAAAAATGAAAGAAAAATAAAAAAAAACATGAGTTTTAACTTGCTTTTGATGCCTAGCCGTGCAGGAGAGTCCTGGGTCAGGACTCCCGAGTCCGACCTCAGGACTCGCGTGAGTCTTGAGGTTGGACTCGGGAGTCCCAACCTAGGGCTCCCCTAGACTCGACTCCCGAGTTCGTGGCGAGCCGACTCGGCTCTCCTACGGACTCGCGGGGCTGTCGAGTCCGTGGAAAGTTCGCGAACAATGGACTCCATATACAACCTTTTGACATATAGGAAACAATTGGCTTTCAATGTTTTGGTGGTAGAAGTCCATTTACATGATTATGCAAGTGTGTGCAAGTTTGAATTGAAGTGGTAGTGTGTTGTAGGTGTAATAAAATCTCTAAAAGTAGTGTGTGAGCTTTCTGAGTATCTACAAATAACATTTGATAGTGGAATGGAGGGTGAATTGCTCTCTAGAGTTAGAATTTTTCACCCTAACATGGGATTTCTTCAAGTCAAATTGTGTTTTGTTGTATGTTTCTGTTATTATTTTCAAGATGTGTGTGAAGGCTTCAATATTTCCTTGGTTTTCATTAGTGATTATGTGTGTGACAACCTATTTGAGTGGTTTTAAGAGTGCTTGTTGAGATGTTTGAAGAGTTCTTTGCATAGAATTTGTTCCCTCATAATAGAGGGAGATATGACCTTGTTACGAATCAAGAAACTCAATTTTATAGAGGTCAAATTAAGAGTTGTGTATGTGTAATGTCCCCATCTTTTAATTAAGCCCGATTTAATTATTTAAATATTGAAATGGTCTTTATTTACCTTAAAAGGATTTTTCATTATTTAATTAATTAATTATATTTAGACTTTATACAAGTTATTGATAAATGATAAATATTTGATACTTTATAAAGTCTTTATTCAAAAGTAAAAATGATTTAGTTGCCATAACAAAAGGTGGCGAACTTTATTAAGGCATTTGGGCGAACTCAAAAATTATCAAGAGAATTGTATTGGGGTTTTACATTGAGAACTCTAAGAACGAAAACTCTCAGGATTTGGTGGCCATGCTGGATGGAAACCTAGCGTGGTTATTTTACATAAATTTATAAATGTTTCTTTAGTTGAATTATTATTTCCAGTGGACTTAATATTAAAGATTTTTGTATATTGCCCTGCTCCATTCTCCATACACGTCTGTTCAGAGATTATGATTTTTTTCGGGCTGCTAAGTATTATGCTCAAGTTTGAGTGACTAGCAGGGGAGTCGCAAATGTTATGAGCGGATTTATATTGTTGAATGTATCAAAACTTCAATATGCTGACTGTATGGAATGTATTAAGGAGATCAATACTATTGGAAGATAGAGATTTTAAATATGCTATTAGAAGTAGTATCAATATTCAAATATATCTCAAATTGTGTCTTCATCAAGAATTCGCCAAATGAAAGTCGGGCAGATTAGAGGTGGGCGAATAAAAGATAAAAGTCAAGCAATTATGGAAACATCAATATTTTGATTCAGCGATTCATGGGAGGATTGTTGTGTGTGTTCATTGGTGGGGGCATTGGTGTGGGCATTTATCGAGCTCTATTGGCATTGAATCAGTCATCCGATTTGTTGTCATTCATACGTTGGTCATCATGATATCTTGTTTGGGTGAATATTAACCATTGTGGGTGTCGCCTTGGTGAGTAATTACTTGTGATTGGGAAGCATTGATCGCTAGGCTCGGGAAGTTTATATGCTACAGGCTTTTCTCATTGCCAGATTTATAGATCTTCACTATTAATACTTTCAACATTACCATCGATGAAACTTCCATCGGATATATTGCTTGGTAATATATTTTGGAGGAAGACTCGATATCGGGCATAATTGCTGGAGCCACTAATTTTGGTGAAATTGACCTTTAATATTGTTTATGAGTATCGTTGGCATTGGTGTCATACTCCAAACAACAAATTTGTTGTTCAGTGTACTGTACATGATTATCAGTGGTGTAGAGTGTTCATTGGTGGTATTTGTTGGTTGATTGCCAGAACCATTCATTTTTCTGTCGGGCATCATCGTGGTTAGAACATTCATATATATGTGTTGTTGACAGGTCTTTATGGTGTTCGAATGTGTTTGTATTTGGGTATGCCATGTTCCTTGTCAGATTCTCATAAATTGACAAATTACAAATCTGTGTTGAACTGTTTCCTCCAATTTATTAGTTCCAATTAGCAATCATTATATGAAAATGAATTGTAGCCAATATATCTTAATTATGTTATGTTGCTTGAGTATTGGGTGTTAATGGATGATCAACATTGGCAATTGTTTATAAAATCAATGAACAACTTCTAAGACCGGAATGATCCAAAACTGTTTGACAAATTGAGAGAATTTGGGAAACAATGCAATTAGTTTGATACATAACATTGTCAAACTTGGTCATAATCCTGGTCCGTAGAGGTCGAGGTTATCACAGTGGTATTAGAGCCTAAAATCCTGCGAGCTTGTGGGTTCATGAACACCAATGACAGGGCTAGGAGATATTTTGAAAGAGAACAGAGACGGAGGCAATTCCAAGTTGTCAATCCTTATTCTGAAGATGATACCTTTTCTTCCGAATTAGCAGTTCGATAATTTCCTGGTGTCCCACTGGAAATTTAAGCAATGGGGTATGCAGACCATGAGGCTTCTTAGAATAGAGGCAATAATAGCCTTTAGAATATTTTGAACGATCTAACACGTGGCCAGCAACAAATGATGCAACAATTTATGTAGTTCCAGCAATAGTTGATTATTGCTATTGGACAGATGTCGCAGGAGATGAAGACTTTGAGAGTGAGTCAAAATTCAGGAGAGGGAAGTAATGCTAGAAATAACATACCCAGGGGAACCAATTCGGGAGGAAAAAGCAGATCTTTCCAGCCTACGTTTACTCCTAGGATTGAGGAGGAAATGGCACAGACAAAAACAGAGCCACCTTTGGCCGATGAGGTGATAGAAGTTTACGAGGAATATCACAATCTTCCTTATGCTATTAGACAAGAGATTACGTTGAATCACTATATGAATCAGTGTAGGGATAGGAGGAGAGCACAACAGGAACAAAGACCTTGAGGTCCTCACAGAGACTATCAGCATGCTTTGAGTAAACTTACACTTCCTAACTTTGATGGGAGCAAGAAAACTACAGTTCGTTTATGGATCCACAAGCTGGATACTTTCCTGAATCTAAAACCAATGCCAGAGACAGAAGCAATTAAATTTGCAACATTACATCTAGAGAGTGTAACATTTGACTGGTGGCATCATGGATTGGTGACACAAAATCATGCTCTTATCCAATCCTAAGGAATCTTACGGAGAGTTTAGCAACAAATTGATTGCTTGTTTTGATAGGAAAGATGAAGTTTATTTTAGGGAGCTGACCTTGATTGGATAGCATGGTGACGTTGATAGTTACATCAACGAATTTCAGAAGGCGACAGTCATGGTTCTTGATATATCTGAGAGGAGAGTGGTAATGTTATTGACAGAAGAGTTGTGTAAAGCAATTTTGCCTTTAATCTTTTTGGTTTTCGGCCCTTACTCTTTTTCGGCTTTGGGATGAATCCGCACTCAATAAGCAACGAATTCTCCTAAAGGCCCGCAATATGCCACGTGGTGGTTGTGCAGTTTTTGTATATTGTTTTCCTTTCAGGTGCAAGCCAGGGCACGTGTCAGCTAGGCGAAGATTTTCTTGAAAGCTATTCTCACAATTCTGAGATTGCCCGCTTGCTTGACATGCCATCTATTCGCTTCGGGAAGTTTGTCTTTTTGTGGAGTGATCTCTTCGGGCGGAGTTTGTCAGAACACGGTGGGTGCCTTGCTTTCGGGGTGGAACCTTCGAGTCAGCGTCGTTGACCTCTATGGTTGATCGATCTGATTTTGCTAGGCTATGATTAAAATCCGATTGTTCTCTAACAGCTATCTTCGCTAAATATCTAAAAGCCATTAATGAAGCATGTTGTACCCCAAAATTAAAATTTTTGTTATACTTAGACATTTTGAAGAAATGAGTAAAAGTCTTGTTAAATCAGTCAAAAAGGTCAAAATTTGGGTATGCAGGTCTTGCATGAGGGATTAAAATGCAAAATTTTGAAAATAAACAATCTGGGTCTGCTCGGAGTAGCTTAATCTACAAAACCCAGATCTCAGTTTTTCATCCCTACTTTTTAGGAAAACTGCTATTTTTAGAAATTTTCTAAAATAGTAACTTTTTTTGGGTTTCTTTTGAAACGGATATTGTCAAAACTTTCTAAAAATAGAAAGTTGGTCCGATAGGGTTCAAACTGATTTTGATTGGCTCAAAATACGTCCATATCAGGCTTGTGCGTCAGAATCTCAAATTAATCAGTTTTTCCCTAGTAGGTCTATTCTGTTTTCCAAGGTTACCCCAAGTTTCCGGGACGGGGGGCAGGGGACGGCGGGACGAGTCCCCAAGTTTCCGATTTTTGAGGCCAAAATTAGGGACGGCAGGGGACGGCTATACAAAAATATAGGGAAATTTTAAAAAATATAGGGAAATTTTAAATATTCAATACATAACATGAATAAGGCATGCATAATACACATTATAGAACATTAACATATAACATTTGTGTTCAACATTATGCCAATACTCAATACGCATTCAAAATTAACATACACGAATCATGAAACAACCTCCAAGTTATAATTTATAAACTTATATCAAAATGCCCAAAGGCTACATTGCTGCCATATAGTTTTAAAGTTTTAGTTTGCTATGAAAATCAAAATACAATATCGTATGTCAATAATGAATACAAATTTACAAAATAAACAAAGAGCACTGCTGCCCCTAATCATCTCTCATAACTGCATCAAAATCAGAGTCATCCTCTGAGTCACTGCCACCATAATGCTCCTCCTCAGCCAATGGGACCCCAACCAAGCCCTCAGCTGTCTCCTCCTCATCTATCTGAGCCGCGTCCTCGGGATCAATATCCCACCGTAGAGCTGGAGTCTGTCGATACTCTGGAGTCTGTCGATCCTGAAGCCGAAGAGCACTATGAACAGCCACTAGCTTCTCTGCTCGTCTAGAGGTAAGTCTATTCCTCTTGACAGAGTGGATAAAGCCATATGTAGACCAATTCCTCTCTGCAGCAGAGGAACTAGCAACCTGTGCAAGAAGGCGAGTGGCAAGTATCTTCAACTGTGGTGTATCTCTCCCATGATAGGTCCACCATCCAATAGGGTTCCCTTGAGCTAATATAGCTCTATCCAACCTCGCCTGTGGTTTGCTCAAGTTTGGGCCATTAAGATTAGCAAAGTCTAGAAATTGTGACCGAAGTATTGAAGCTTGCTCGGCTGGATAAATCTTTTCAATGGCCTTTGTGAACCCATCTAAAACCTCAGGATCATCACATGGAGGCACCCTACCATCCCTTGGTGCATACCATTTTGGATTTAGAGCAAAGGCAGCCATATGAAGCGGGGTGTTCATTGTATTCCACCTCCGCGTCACAATGGGCCTAATGTGTTGCTCATATAAATCCAAAGTGGGGTCCTTTGCCAAAATAACTTGCCTGATCTTCCCAAGCATAGTGTCAAATGTCTCATATATCTCTCCAAGACTAGGAGAGTCTGTATCAGCATATCTAATGACATCTACAATGGGCGAGATAAAGGAGCAAATATATCTGCAAAATGCAAACAAAAAGTTCAAAATAATTAGTTGACAAGTTATTTGACATGTTAGAAACTTCAAAAGTTGGAACATTGGACAATAAAATTAAAATATTAAAATCAGAAATTTAATATGAAAATCAGCCATCTAATATGTCTTACCTCACATTGGCCCACCAATCATCATCGAGGATCTTTTGCTTGATGCTCTTTCCTTGAGTGGAACTTGCATTAGGCCATCTAGTCCACTCAGCATTGACCATCATTAGTTGTAGAGGCTCATGCACCTCAAGCATCCTCTCCAATAGGATGAAGTAGGTGGCATATCTACATTCATTAATTCAATGATTCATTAAAAAATAAAAATTTAAAACAAAATCAGATTATGAATACAAATTGAAAGTGAAACAAAATGAAGTAAATGGCATACCTTGTATCAACAGGTTTGAGAAACTCCTTCTTTGAAAATGTCCTGAAAAGAGCAAGTGAGGTGTGGTGGTTGCAAATGAACATTTGAATTTCTCTAGCTTCTGCCACCGTTTTCTTCACCCAATCCATCTTCCCTATGTCTTTCAATGCATTGTTCAATGCATGAACACAACATGGGGTCCAAAATATATGCCTGTAAGTACCCTCCACCATCAATCCAGCCGATTTGCACACACGTGCTGAATCGGTGATCACCTGCACCACATTTGCAGCCCCAACCTCCTCTATGGCATCTCTCAAAATGGAAAATTGGAAGTCAGCATCCTTACGTTTCCCTGAACAATCTACGGCTCGAAGAAAATAAGAACCAGCAGGGCATGTGACTATGACATTGATGAGTGGCCGACGTCTACAATCAGTCCACCCATCCATCACTATAGAGCACCCCGTCCTCATCCATGTTTGCCTCATCTCCTCCATTAACACATTAACTTTGGAGTACTCTTTGTCTAGGAGGGTGGTGCGTAGCTTATGATCTCCAGGGGGTACAAATGAAGGACCAACAGTGACTAAGTCTTTCACCATTTGTTTGAAATAAGAGGAACGGGCCACATGAAATGGAATGGCATGGGCAAAAAAGAATTTGGCAATGGAGGATTCACAGGTTTCTCGTGCTTGGTTTTGAAACATGGACTCAACTGAGGCTCCCTTATCACCACCAATCACCTTCCTCTTTCCTCTTAAGATAACAGTACTACCAACTGTGGAAGGACTAGGAGTAGGAGTAGGCATAGACGATTGTGAACTTGGGAAAGAAGGAGACCCAGTTTGAACCCCACCATCACACTCCATTTGAATTGTTTGGCACTCTACAAATAGTGCATCTGTCAATGCAGGACACGTTCTAACTCCATGGCCCACCTCACCCAAAAAATGAGACCTAACTCTAGTGTAGCTGCCCCTAAACTCCTTTTCACAAACATGGCACAACCAAACCCTACTCCCCCCTGAATTTTTTTGTCTTTCACCCATGGCTGTCACAAATTGAAGGAATGGTTTTTTTTGTCTATTGGGTGTTTGGCATAGTCCTTCATAGTTTTGGAATTGGTTGATGAATGATGGTGTTGGGTAGGGGTTATTCTTATTTGCTCTCTAGTTTGCCTTCTAGCTTGCATTTCAACTTCACTATCACTCCCACCTTCACTGTTGCTCATATTTTTTGTTTTTAGAATGCAAGTGTTGACTGAAAATGAACAAAATAAAAAAAAATCAGACTATGCAAACTTCATATTTTGCAAAAAAAATGAAAAAAAAAGAATGGTGAAAGAAAATGCATACCTTTTTTGATGGATTTGCACTCCCAGCAACACTCTTTCAACCTCCTCTCCTCCAAACAGCTGCTCCTTCTCCTTCAATGGCTGCAATTTTTTTTCTTCTCAAACCCTTGGCTCCCTACACAAACAAAATGAAAATAATGAACTTTTAGAGGCCTCCTTTCATTCTTAAGAGAGCAAAACATGGTGGGGCCCACGTATGCCACATAGGCAGGGTTTTATTTTTTAATTTTTTGCTTTTTTTTTTAAGTTTGGGCGCTTAAAAGCGAAGCGGCGTCGGAGGCCCCTCGAGGACTACCTCGTGTTTCCAAGCCATTTGAATCGGGGCGTTCGAGTTTTAAAAAGGAGACGGTCCCGGTCCCGTCCAGACCATCCGAGGCAGGGGGGGGGGGGTTTTGGGGAGCGTCCCCGGGTAACTGCAGAAGCATATGAGGAGCTCTGAGGTCATCAATGGAGGTCAGTCAGCTGCTAGGCATCAGATTCAACACTCAGGCGTTCAACAGGAGGCGAGTTGGTGAGCAAGCACGAAGAATGAAGGAGAAGGTGAAAATTGTGGAAATTTTCTAACATTGGTTGACTTGGGCGCCCTAGGTGAGAATAGGCGCCCATCTTTTTAGGGCATTAAATGATGAAATTAGGGTTTGTGCCTCCAACCAAAGTTGCTCATTTCTCTTCCAACTTCGCAGCGAGTCCGACGGTACAGTCAATAGATCATCCAGTCGCCTAGGATTTGAGGCCGAACAGGGGAGATCCAAACTGAAGTCAGAATGAAAAAGAATGAAAATTATCAAAATTTGATTTAGTTTGGGAACTTTGGGCGCCCCTGGTGAAGAAGGGCACCCAACTTTTTGGAACACCTAACTCAGCAATTAGGGTTTGAGAATATGCTCAATCTCTTCAATATTTAGCCAACTTCGCAACGCCTGTCTTCGTTAGAGCATCCGACTGTCCAATCTCCAGCAGATTCAGATCAAAGTTGAGGATATAGAATGAAGGTTTCAAACTCTTAAGGATGGAAAATAAAAAAAAATGGCCAAGTTTGGAAGGTTTGGGCGCCCTAGGAGAGAAGAGGCGCCCAAGTTTTCAAGTGCCTAAACAGATGAATTTGCAGATGTGGCTCTAACGTGATTTCTTCGGATTTGATCAGCCTCTCCAACGAGATATTCAGTGCGTCAATCAGAGTTTGTAGTTGCCAGTTACGAGAGGTTGAACATTGGGTGAAACAAGAGTGAAATTTCAAAATTCAAAAGCAAACATAAATAAAAGTGAAAAATATTCTAACTGTGGTGAGTTTGGGCGCCCCAGCTTGCCAGGGGCGCCCAACCTTTTGAAGGCTCAAAACTCACTGTTTGATGAAGTTTCTCCTAGGAGACCCCTCTCAATATCTACTCAACTTTGCAACAAGCATAACCATTAGTCAATCCGATGCCCGGATCACCATATTTGTAAGATCATCTGTGGAAGAAGAGTTAATGAAGAAATTGAAGATCATAAAAATGGCTAACTCTAGACAAAATGGGCGCCGCTGGAGGAAATAGGCTCCCATGAATTCGAAGGTCAAAATGAAGTTTTTAGTCAGAGACGCCTCCAAAACAATCTTCTTAGAACGGGTCAGGCTCCGCGATGAATCATTCAGCTCGCTCATTAGATTAGTCTGCAAGCCGGAAATCGAGGTCAAAGGGGTTCAAAGTTGTGAGAAGTTGAAAATATCAAAAAATGACTAACACTACTTGAGGTGGGCGCCCCTAGCCAAGAAGGGTGCCCAATTTCTCATGCCTTAATGAAATTTGCAAAATTTTCAAGAAATTTCAAAATTGCCAGAGGATGACGACGTCTAAGTTCAATGAACAGAGTTTTTAGGGTTTTGAAGATGAAAGCAAAAGAAAGCAAACCTAATTCAAACCCTAAGTCTATTTAAGACCTCTCTTCAATGTAATTTTCATTATTTTTTCAGGTAGCATTCAAAGGAGAAAAATTGGAGCAGCAAGTTTGAAGAAATTTTTCAAGATTCAAGAGCTCAGTTTGCTGGTTATTCATCAAATTTTTCAGATCATCAACATAAACCCTTGCTTTTTCATCCATAAGATCAATTTTTTCAAGGAGAAGGCCAAGGTTTTCAAATTTTCAGCCATCTGGGTATTATCACCTCATTCTTCTAAAGAAATTTTCAAGAACTTCATCAAGTTGCAGCAGCTGTTTTTTGCTTTGCATGTCAGTGAAATCCTTAGTGCATTCAGTTTTCAACAGTGTTCCACGGGGACGCGTCCCCCCCAAAAAACCTCGCGTTTCCTAGACGGAAACGTCTCGGAGACTTGGGGACTTGGGGGGGACGTCCCCCCACCAGCCCACCACCAGCGCCACCATCCCACCACCAATGTTGTTGTCTCCAAGATGCTGCTAGGACTTCGAGGATGTTGGGGTGTCCTCAAGACGTCTAGGGGACTCCTAGTTGTCTCCACGATGTATAATTCTTATACTTTTACATCTTTTTATAACTATTTTTTCAAATACTATATGTATTTCAGCACCCTGCCGCCCCCTCGCAGCCGTCCCCCCGCCGTCCCCAAATTTAGACCCCTTGTCCCCACGTCCCCGAAACACGTCTCCTACCGTCTCCCCGTCCCCGTCCTCGAAACCCCGTGGAACACTGGTTTTCAATCATTTGGGTCCTCTCAAATCAGTCTTCTGAAGAAAACCCATATCACAACTTTTTTCAAGAAAAGTTTCAAATTCTAGGGTTGGCTGCTTTTTCGATCAGCCATCAGTATTTTGCAAATCTAATCAACTGGGTTCATTTCTAATTGCATTCTGAACAAAACCCAGGTTTCAGCTTTTTTCGTGAAAAATTGAAGAAATTAGGGTTTGCTGCTTTTTCAATATAAAATCAAAATTTTGGAAAATGGACGATCTGGGTTGTCTTGCAACGAAATTCTGAGCAAAACCCATATCTCAGAATTTTTTTCAAAAAGTTTTTTCTGTTGGAGCAAGAAAATCAGCATTGTAAAAATAGTAAGTTGCTCAAGACTTGTCTAAACCTAGGCGAGTTTATAGTCATTCTTCAAGGTTTCCGAAATAGAGTACACTCCCAATGTTTTCAAGACTGAATCAGCTCTCTATCATGATTACATCAAAACAGCTGAGACAGACTTGCATCATATCAAGCCGGTGTTTGATCTACACGCTTTGGAAAGCGCAGGAAACACTACCATCAGGAACCTGGGACACTCTGAACTCCTTGCAACAGCGTCTATCCCTGTATCAGTTTAGAGTCTTGAGTTCGTAATCGCTTGCACCAAGCATTACAACCCGGCTACAACGGAGATTCAATTAGTTGATGGTTGATTGATTTGCAGTTTGAAGTCTAATATGATCGAGAAGTGTTTTTCCATTCCCCCATGGCCTGAAAGTGTCACTATCTCAAAGGGTGAATGTGAAAGGATATGGGAAATGCACAAAGACAAATATAGCAAGAAGATTGCACAGAGGTGGATGAAGGAGAAACATAAGACTTTGCCTAAGAACGCCGGGCGAGGAGAATTCAAAGATGAGATTGCCATCATAATCACCTTGCTCAACAGGGTCACTGGATCGGAGGATGCTACCAAGTTTCAGCCTTTGATGTTTTACGCCATACCCCACATCATGAAGAAGACCGAGTTCTATGATTGGCCTACCTTGATTAGTGACAACCTTCAACAAATAACATAATACTTCCAGTTTCATGAATTCCATATGGTGTCTTACCTAGTCTACCTAGTGGCCTATCAAGGTCAATTCAGAGGGTTGAACACCGAGGGATTATTGAGCGTGCAACATATCTACAACTATTATCCTTAGTTGGAATTCACGAAGTCACTATATCACTACAAGAGAGTGAACGAGGCTTTTCTGATGTACATAGTGCGGGACCTGGACAATGAATTGCACGTCCGTATCTCTTTAGTTGCCAGGGCAACGATGGCAGAGTGGGCAGATTGGTTCATACAATATCCTACTTTCACCTATCTTAGGGTCTATGGCTATCAGGTGCCCCGCTCATGCTACCAAGGTACCCGTCAGGCGAGGTCGTCTTCATGGAGTTCTTAAGGCAGGCCCATGATGTCCACGCATTCTTGAGGAATAGAAAGAAACCCTCCCTCAATTTTCCATTAGGGCTGGGAATCTATACATATAGGACTACTGCAGATGTTAAGACAATGGGACATGAATTAGACAAACTTGGCCTCAAGCCTTACAGCGAGAGACGATCATTTGACCCTCATGTTGTCTATGTTGGCCGACTTGAGAAAAACTATGCTCATATATCCACCCTTGAAGATTTTTGGGCTAATTGTACAGATGAGTTCGAGGTGCGGAGGTGTAGTTACAATAATCTCACTCTTCACCAGATGAAAGACTGCTTAAATGAAGACATAGAAGGGTTGTCAAATGATGATGAGGATGTGCTTCTCCCGATGTATACTCGGAAGCAAATTGAAGGTCAGCCCCTTCCTCAAGTTAATTGGGCTAATAAAGAGTCCCTCTCAGTTGAAGATAGGACAAGACAAGTCCTTGAACATAGCAAGGTCTTCCTAGTGCTTAAAAGGAAGAAATCCATACCAGCAGCAGAGCCGCCAATAGTACACCATCACTTCCCTCCAAGAGTACACCATCACTTCCCTCCTCTTCTAGAGCACAATCAAAAGGGAAGGGCATAAGTCAGTCCCAAGAAGGCATCAAAGGTAGTAAGTCAAATAAAAATGTAAGAAGAAGGTTAGACTTCTCCGGCATAGTCATATAGGAGCAACCTATAGTTGTAACAGAAGCTCCTCCTGATGAGCCCGTACCTCAGAAAGAAGCAGAGGAGCCGCCTTTAACACATGTTTTTGTACCTTTGACAGAGTCTTCACCGATTCACATCGACCTTGATATTGAAGATGATGAAGAAATTACAATTATGCCTCCTAAGGAAGTTAGTAAAGATACTACCATGTCTTGGCTTGAGAACTCCTTGGGAAGGGTAAGAAGAAGGCCTTCATATCAGGTGAATTTTGATGACCTTGATAACATCTATCAGGAACCTCCTAAAAAAAAGCAAAGAAGCAAGTTCACTTTGATAAGAATCCTGATAACGAGATGGTCATGGAGACTGCATTACCCCCAGAGGACAAGAATAGGGATGAGGTGAATATGGATGACTTCGTGATGGTCAAGGCTAATCTTGGTAGAAATACCAGACATGCAGATGTGAGTCTATTCAGAGTTGTGTCCAAAATTCTTCAGGAAAGAGTGCTCAAGGATGGAGAGGACAAGGCAGCCCTCAAGGCTGAAATACATCAGCTCAGGCTTTACATTTCTAACCTTGTTCATGGTTCTTCACAGGCGACCCAGCTGCTGTCCCAAGTTTTAGAGACACCAATTGATCATCATCAATTGAGACAGCTGGTCATTTGTGGGAAAGAAACTCAGGAGTGGATCGAGAGTTTCATTGTCAGAGGAAAGGAGATCTTGGCACAGATGTTTCAGTTGACGGAAAACGCTCATGAGCTATGTCAAGGTATCCAAGGGTTTGAACAAACAGTGGCTGAAGTAAAACCAAGGCATGAAATCATCATTGCTGATTTAGATACAGCCTATGGTTCAGCAATTTCAAAAGAACACAAGAGGCAGATCCTTGCTTGGAGAGAGCGTCATGTTTTCAAAGTTAAAACTTACGAGAGGACATCCGAAGAGTATATTGCCTACAAAGAAAGGGTGATTGAAACTCTTATTTTCATCAGTGAGTTTTTCACAGAGATTCCTTCTCGATACAGTCTTGAAGATGGTTCCTACGTTGGGCTTGATGAAGTGCAAACTGAATTTTAGAGTGTTGTTCGCAGCTATGATGGTAGCAATACAGTTGGTGGGAGGATGAGTCATATTTCGATGATGTCAACAAAGTTTGAAAAGGCGGCTAATGAGGTCGAAGATTTCCTGAGATCTGTTGCAGATGGTGAAGATATTCTAGAAAAACGGTTTTTTGCTATTGATGGCATAAATGCACCGAACCGGGACACAATTTCTAATTTTCTAGCGGATTTGATCGTGCTTTAAAGCAACTTTCTTCCAGAAGCTTTCTTCTCTCTTTCTTTCTATTCTTGGAATAATTCTTATCCATTCTTTGAGAAGAGAAAGAAGATAAATGTAATAGTTGGCGTTTCCTGCTTTTTTTGCTTTCTTAGGTGTTAGATGTTATCTTCTTTCTAGATTTAGAAATAAAGCTTGCTTGTTGAGCAAGCCCTAGATTGTGAAAGCAAGGAGATTTTAGGGTTCCCTACTCCTCTGCTTGCCTATAAATAAGAGTTTTTGCTCATTAGTTTTCTTTAACCATGCTAGTGATAAAAAAACGCTGAGCCTATTGTGCCTTCTATTTGTTATTCAAATGTTGTTCAATTGTTTTATGATAGCAAATTGTTGAATCTCTTTTAGCCAACAAGGAGTTATTGTAGGTGTTGTTCCTATTGTGTAAGAACAAGAGTGCAAGCCTCTTTAGCTGCAAGCTCTTGTTCCAGGCATGTTAGAAGTATCTTTTGTCCTAGAAGTTTGAGAAATAAAATCATGAGCCTTCTTTGCCTTGGTATAAAGTCTCAGATTTCCATTATTTGTGTTATGCTTTTATGATCTTAATTTCAGCTTACATTGAAGTGTGTAGATGTTTGTTGGGAAAGAGTTTATTGAAGCACTTTGTCAGAGAATCAACCTTGTTCATTTCTAGTTTCTCTTGCTCTGCGTATTACTTGAGAAGTTAGAAACGTCTTTAGCTTAAGTTAGTCGTAGATGAAGTTCTTAAAACATAAAATCTTAGCTGTGGCGTTTGTGTTTAATAAACCTTGTGCTCTAAGCTGATCAAAAAGATAGGCAACTTAGTTCTTAGTTTACTTTCTTTCAACACCATCAGCAAGAGGGAGCTTCCCCTCCTAATTTGAAGAGCAGTTTTACTGTGCATAGCTGTCCATTTCAAATACACATTCCAAAGGTGCGAATTTAAATGCCAACAAAGCAGTTGGGACTTAATGAGTGAAGATTGTTGCGATCTAATCAAGGTCTAGGATTGGATTGTGGGCTATCAAAACAAAGCATCCGGTAGTTTCTGGCTTCGGAATGTTTTCGGCGGTGCTCTCTTCTTCTAATTATAAGTAGGGGTCGGCAACATGGGTTAAAAAGTTAGAAAAATTACTTCGAAACTCTGTTTGAAGGGTATAGTTCTAGTAGGGAGTTTCTTTTTCTCAGAAGTAGAAAGTTTTACAGAATACTGTTATTCTCTAGCATGTTATATTTTTAATCTAAACTATCATTGAATTGGCATCCGACCTTTGTTTTTCAGTTCATCTATTATTGAAGTTCGATCTATTTGGGATAAATATTTGAAATTGTGCATGCTATGGCCTTTGTCAAGTTTCTTGTTTATATTTCATTCATGTTAAAAGCATTGTGTTAAGTCTGCTTTGATAGTTCAAATAGCTAATTTTCATGTTGTTAAGCTTTTATGCTGAATACTAGCTTTCAGAAACTGGATTATGTTTATTAGACTTTTCCATTTTTCATAAAAAGTTTGCCATTCTTCATACTATGTTGTAAAGGGAGAAGTTTTCTTTGAGTTTCTGGATATTTTTATTAATCTGTAGAGGTTTTTTATGTCTGATTGGACCTAAATGGGTGCTTCCCACAGAAAGATTTGAATGATTGCACTGTGCTTTCACTAAGCCTTTGTTGCTTGTTCTCTTCCCAACAATGAAGGGTCTGTGCAATTTTTTGTCTATCATATTAGTTATAAGAAATAGTTTAAGGTTTGAAATGTTGTAAAAGCTTTGGAGCATCGCCATTTTTATGTTTTATTCGCATTTCTTTCTAGCTTTTCCCCCAAAACAAAAAGAAGAGCTGACTTTCTATAAAAAATCTCAAAGGTTATTTAGTGAGGCGCAAATTGGTCCCCCACTTGTTGAATTTCCCATAACTCTGTCGGAGAGGCGTAAGCTTTGATGATCAGCAGGTTGCATCACAATTTGAGAGGGTTGGTGAAGGCTTTTAAGCCAAGGACTTTGCAGGATGCTATCTAGATGGTATTGGATCTTGACACTTCACATTCTAGTTCACAACCGTCGAAGAAGAGTTTCAAGAACAATGAGCCAATCACTAAAACTTTTAACCAGCCCAATCCAAATCCTCCTAACATGGATTTTGAGAGCAAGGATGAATTACGTAGGAAGAAGCTATGCTACACTTGCAAGGAGTCGTGGGATCGTAATCGCTGATGCCTTGGGAAGGGCAGGGTGCATTATATAGAGGTCACTTTTGATTTGGAGGAGGATACAATTGATACTGGTTCTGAAAGTCAACATGAGTAGCAGATATAGCATAACAATTCCGCGGTAGATGAGACCCAAGGTGCTATTGGTGCATTATCGAGTGTGCCTAAGTATCACCCTTTTCGAGTAAGGGGTGTTATTAATGGACAGCAGGTGACTTGTTTGATTGACAGTGGAGCCATGCATAACTTTATTGATGAGGGTTATGTAGCCAAGAGGAGATTACAAGTGGAGGACTTTCCTAGTTTTAGTGTCACAGTAGCAGATGGTTTTAAGATGGGATGCACTACAAAGGTCCCACAATCATTTAGATGGGAGATTATACAATCACTGATGATTTTTATGTGGTTGGAATTGGAGATATTGACATAGTGCTGGGAGTTCAGTTGCTACACTCTTTGGGAAAATGCAGTCAGGGTTTTTAGAAGATGGAGTTAGAGTATAAATTAGGTGGTAAGAATATTCTGTTGAGCGCATTATCAAATGGTGCTCCTCAGATAGTTTCAGCGAAGTGGATGGAGGCATTTGGTCATGATTGGTATACACATGTGAGTGTTGAGCTACAGTTGTGTGAACCAAGGGGCGATGAGAATGAGTTTCTTGTGCATTCATTATTGATGGGTGGATGTCCTGCTGAAATGACCCCCTTCTAATTTTTCTCAATTTTTTCACAATCAACTTCAATAATTTCACCCGTTAGTGTTAGCAAAACCAAAAACTAGCACTGGAAATGTAACCCTACACCAAAAATGTACACCAAGATCTCAATGATGGGCGAGGTGTGAGAATATGGCGCAGGTGATCATTAGCTTGTAAACTAAAATGCTGGAAAATTACAATGCAACTTGACCACTTATTCAGTGGGAGTTATTTGACGGCTTAGTCGATCAGCATGATGAAGAATGCAAGTACATGGAAAGTAAAGTAATGGGCGGCTTGCCGATCCCTTCTGCCTGTTCAGTGGGCGGTACAAAAAGTAAAGATGGCAAGGCCTGTCTCTTCCACCAATGTGGGAATGATAGAATATGTAAGAAAGTAAATAAGGCGGTGAGGCCAGCCTTCTTCCACTAAAAGTGGGAATACAATAGAATTTTACATGAGTATAAAGAGCTGGTTCAGTATCACTGAAGCCAGTAATTACAAGTGTCCATTACAATGATTTAGCAATAGAATTTTCTCCCAACACCTGCAATGATTATACTATATCTCCAGCTACAAATATGAGTAGAAAATCAAAGGAAACATAGCATAAAGAGAATAACCTGGTCTGATTTACAGAAAGAGCAAACCAATGCTCAGACCAGCAAGTAAATCACTCCCAAATCACTCAGAATCACCAACCACACTTCACCAACTCACATACAACTTAAAGCACAATGTCTCCAATGCTAGGCGACAAAGAGTGACCCAAATAAATAGCATATACTAGCATTAACCTATTCTGATATAAAGTTTCAACAAACCAAAGTACAACCCAGCAAACCATACAACTCTGTGCTTATTTCTCTCTCAATACACCACCAAAACACCCCAAAACAAGGAACAGCACACCCAAAGGCTAGGCGACCAGCCATCAAGGATTTAACAATGCAAAAATACACACCATATGACTAGTTTGAATCCCAATGCAAGGTAAAGTAGATGGTATGGCCCTAGAAGAGGTTAACCTCTCTAGGAAATTTGAGAACTCACCATAAAATCTGGAAACTAGCACATAGGGTTGCCTCAAGCATAGAAATCAAAAGGGAAAATACCCAAAACTGAAATAAAATCACACAATGAGTTATGAACCAAGATCTCCTTAAGCCATGGATGAACCAGCAATAAGAAAACCTGAAAAAACAACTTCAAACTCATAACATTGATGCTCAATATGCACTTCTAAATGAAGCACACTCCCAATAGACCATCTAGGGAACCATAGTTTTAGGCCCGAAGAATGGCGCAAATGCTAAGCTCCCCCTTAGCCAAGTTCTGAAACTAATCCAGCAGCATTTCAATAAGATAAACAATAGATGATAAATGAATGAGCAAAGGCCTCCTTTTGTAGAGTTTTTGGTGACTCTCCAGCTCCTTCAAGAAGGTACACCCTAATTGCCTTGAGGTTATTTTTTTTATTTTTTAATTCACTTTTTCCTTCATCATTTTGGCACCCAAAAGTCCCTCAAGAAAAATAATAGCATTGAGAGATTAATTTTTGACTTCTAAAGTGGCATCCAAAATCCATAAATAATATCAGCCTTCGAAAAATTATATGATATCTCCCAATGTGGCGTCCACCCTCAAGGACCCCTTTTTAAAACAACTTAAGTCATGATGCTAGACCAAGGGGCCGAAAACACATCATAATAATTAAATGATTTAAATAAATCATTTTTTTTAAAATGCACCTCAAAAAGCCAAATTCAGAAATACTCAACTGCCTTGCTTGAAGAAGAAAGCTCACTCAACTGCTACCAACTAGAATATTGCTAAAAATAGAACTTACTAAAAATCGTAAATTCTAAAAAGTTGCTCAAATCACTTTGCATGTTATGTCATTGCGAAGCTCACTAGAAACCTAGAAAAAATCCGCAATCCAAATCTCAAGACTCGAATGTGCCGGTTAAAAATAGCAAGTTCCAGGAAAGGTTGTCAGATGGAGATGCATGTTACACCATTCCGATGTAAATTTTATGATCAGATTATATGCATAGAAAATTAATTCAAAATCAGACACAGTACACAGCAGGTACCCTGGGAAAACCCTCCTCTTGAGGGAGAAAAACCCAGCAACAATATATCACTTATATATTGAATAATCTCAAAGATGATCTCCTTACAAGAGGCCGATATGAAGGCCTATACAAGCATTAGTATTGTGATGCACACAAAAACATATAGAGACAAATCGCTGAACAACTCACAGCCTTCAATGATGTCGAACTTAACCTTTGATGAACTTCAATCTGCCTTGAACAAATTCGCGCCAAGTAGAAGGAATACAAAAGACAATAAAATCGATGATGAATGGAATGCAATGAAGGTGAATATATACGAAGTAGTAGAGGAGACGTGACTCTCCAAATACAAGAAGTTGGCCTCATCCAAGAGGCATATCCATAACAAACAAGAAGTTGGCCTTCATAAATAATTGCGCCTTTTATCAAGTGATGTCTCTTTCATTAAATCATCTCCATTAATTAAATGTATATTTAATCAAAAGATGTGTCTCTACACTTGCTTCAAGTTGGCCAGGAAAAGGAATAAGTATAATTCAAATAGCCGTTTAGGCCATAGTAACGAGACGCGGACGCGGCTCAGACTCGGCGAGGGCGACTCGGCGGGGGACTCGGCGAATCCGGACGCGGACGCGGCGCAGACGCGGCAAAATGAATAAAAGTTGAAAAACCCTAGAAATTTAGAGATTTTTAAGGATTTAAAACTTGTTTCAAGCACCCTTTATTGAATACAACACAAATAAAAGCAAATTTGATCACATGCATAAGTATACAACGATTACATAAGTATAAGGTACACATTGTAGTTGCGTTGCTGAAGGAAATAACATACTTAGATATATAAAATTAGTCAAATGTATACAAAACTCATGGAATATGAAATCCATGACATCAAATGTTCCATACAAATATGAAATATGAAATATGACATCAAATCAAAATGTTCTATGACTCTATGCCCTATGGCATAGTGGAGCCAGCATCCTTCCTACGAAGGCGTCTAAAGGGCCTGAATGATGTTGCAGCTGCAGCCATAGTCTCTGCCTGTGGACTCTCCATGCCATCCGAGATGAGAAAAAGAAACAAAATCAATCTCATTTCAAGTTTCAAGTTCAAGTTCAACATTTAATAATAAATTATAATATAAAGAGATGAAAATTATGCCCTTAAATATATTTTTACCTGGTAGTAATGTTGTCCTATTATCTTTGCACATTTGACGTGCAAAGAAGTCTCCTTGTGCCTTAGTGAAGGCATCTATCTCCTGCACCACCTGTGTAGTAACAGCAGGCAACATCCGCTCCAATGTCGTGTAGAGCCCACTAAGAATTTCTCTATCTGCACGGAGATCGCGGTGGAATTGGAAGGCCGGATTCAGGAAACATGCGGCTGCATGGATGGGCCTATGAAGTTGGTTTTGCCATTTCCTATCAATGATATCCCAAATGGGACGATACTTCTCCTCAACTCCACCATAGACTGATCTAATGGCCTCTTTGGCCCTATCCATGCCCTCATATATGTAGCCCATTGCGGGCTTCTTCCCATCTGCAACTCGTAGGAGAACTAGCAAGGGCTCAATAAACTGCAGTGCAAACATGTTTCACAAATAAGTGTGAATGAAAATAAACAAATAAAAGTAAGATATGATTAAAAATTAAAACATAATAAAGAATTAAATTTTACCTTCACAATCTCGTCCATTGGTGTCCAAAACCCTTGCTCATCAAAAATGCAATCAGCCACAGCAATCCCTGCAGTGCTTGTAGAAAAGGATGAGGAAGACCACTCCTCACTAGTAAACATGCGCCTCAAAGCTGCCCTTGACCGAATCAAGGATTGCATTGTGATAAAATTTGTTGCAAACCTGGTGATGCCAGGACGAGACAACTCCCTCAACCCCGTGTATTGCCTCATAAGGTTAAGCACCCATGTGTGGTTGTATACAAATTTGCAAACGTTTTTTGCTGCTTCCACACATGTTTTGATCCATGGGAGCTTCCCAAGATCCTCCAACATGAGGTCAATGCAATGGGCGGCACATGGAGTCCAAAATATAGTAGGGTGCCTCTCCATCAATAACCTACCAGCAGCAACATAATTTGCTGCATTGTTTGTCAGCACTTGCACTACATTTTCTTCCCCCACATCAGTTATCACCTCCTCTATAGCCTCACACAAATATGTGGCATTTTTTATTTGGGCAGAAGCATTAATGGACTTAATGAAAACGGCGTCACCTGAAAAAATAAGCAAAACCAATTATTCAATAAATTAAAAAACATAAATCAGCCATATTAAATTATGTGATTCACTAAATAAAATTCAAATTCCAATGCATTGAAGGAAGTACAATTACCTCTAGAGGAAACTAGGAAATTAAGCAACGTCCTATTTCTCCTATCAGTCCAACCATCAGTCATGATGGTGCAACCAATCATGCTCCACTGCTTGCGTTGCTCCTCTAATTGTGCTTTCACATCTGCCACCTTTTGAGTCAAAAGTGGGCCCTTTAATTCATCTTCGCTAGGGGCTTTGAACCCCGCCCCACATATGGTTATCGCATCAACCATGTTTTGCCAGAAAGGTGACCTATAACATGTCATAAATAAATTGATAAGTTACATAAGTATTGTAAAATTTGAATTCGATAATGAGATAATGAGATACATCTAGATTCTAAAATTTAAATATAAATTTTAAAACAATTAAACGAAAAAGAATTACCTGGCTACATGGAAGGGAATGGTGCAGTAGTACCAAAAGTCTGCAATTGCCTTTTTGGCTGCATCATGTGCGTCCTTGTTCCAACCCATGCTCTCAAGCGACGGTTGGGAACCAGGGGTAGTGCGTGGTACAAAATATGAGTCCACCCTAGATTTACGAACTCTAGGGCCAATGCTAACACTGCCACTACCACTAGCAGTAGCAGCGCCACCAACACTAGGAGTACGCATAGGCATTGCTGATGCAGAAACAGAAGCACTACCACAAGCACTAGCACTAGGACGGTATGGAGGCATGGAAGAAGCATCTTCAACAGCACCAAGTCCCTGTCCAACTCCAACACTCAGCAACTCCTGTTTCTGTTTCTTTTTCATTTCTTTTTGCCTTTCAAAAGTTTCTAATTGCACCTGCACTTCACGAACAACCTCAATAGGTGCTACAGGGCAACCCACTGCATCATGGGTGGGTATGCGTGCAAGATGATATTTTAATTGATTTATGCCTCCATGATATATTGTTTTGCAGTAGAAACATTTGGCGTCTCCTTTTTTCATTCCGGGAAAGATTTCAGCATGTTTCCAAGCAGGGTCTTTTTTGACTAGAGTATGAGACATTGTGAAAATAATAATATGGTATGATTTGCAAATGAATGTGGCTGCACAAAATAGGGTTTCTAAAATTATTTAAGTTGCAAGTAGGGTTTGTAAAAAAAATATGCAAACTCAAAAGAATAGTGATTTTACAAATTACAATGAAATATTTGTTAAAAAAACACAAAAAAATCAATTAAAATCGAACTTACCTCTTAGATTTAGCTTGGAATGCAATAGAAACTCCTCCAAATCACTGGTAATGAGCTTTCAATCCACCTCCTTGCTGGTATGAAGCTCCCTAAATGATATATGCCCTTGGATTTGTCTTCAACAAGTTGCTGGTTGCTCTCTCTTCTCCTCCTATTTTTTTTCACAACTCTCTCTTCTCCTCCTATTTTGCCAAATGAATGAAATGAGTGCCCTTTTAGGGCGAAATAGAAGATATAAGTCAAAAAACAGAATAAAAAAATGTTATCTTTTAATGTGTTTTTGGCCTTTCAACGTCCTGACGGGACTCACCGTGGGTGGGCGTTCGTTGGGGCGCCCGCTGGCCTTAGAGGACGGCGGGCGCTCATGCGGGGCGCGCCAGAGGGAGGACTCCGGCGAGTCTCGGAGCTATGGTTTAGGTTCCATTTGAATTATCTCTATATGGAAGAAGCAACCCAACGCTCCTCGAACATCAACACTCCCTCTCAGCTAGGGATGAGTACTTCCAGCTACACAAGACATATTACCTCAACGTGATGTCTACCACATTAGCTACAACCAAATGTGAAAGAAGAATATCACCTCATCGTGATATTAGATATCACCTCAACATGATATCAACCATAATGGCTACAACCATACTATGGTGTGTACAAGTGTTCATCACTTACGTAATGTTGTCACTTCAACATGACTTTTCACCATGGGTCTCCCAGAGGGTGAAACACAAGTACAAAAAAAATCATCACGGATTCTCTCACGTGATGCTGTCATGGAGTCACACACATGACATCCACCATGACTCTGCTCAGAGGGTGGAAACAAGGGCTTTCACCTCAAATCTCAGAGATAAATGCATTAACAAGGGATTTCACCTCGAACTTCTCTCATGGAGAACTCATTAAACAAGTGATTTCACCTCGAACTTCTCACCACAGAGAAGAACTCATTATAGGCTATCACTGATACTGAGTCTCTTTCTCAGTTAAGGCTGGATTCTCCACCATACCAAGCTTATCTCGAAAGTACACAAACTTTATTCTAGAGAGAGGCTTGGTGAGAATATTTGCCGTCTGCTCATCAGTGCTGATATACCTCAACTGTATAGCCTTCCTCAATACCATATCTCTGATATAGTGGTATTTGATCTCAACATTCTTGGTTTTGTCATGAAACACAGGATTGACAAAAAGCTTCACACAACTCTGGTTATCACAATGAATGATAGTAGGCTCCATTGATTGTCCAAACAATCCTGCAAGGAGCTTACGAAGCCATACTGCTTCCCGAGCTGCCATACAAGCTGCAATATATTCTGCCTCTGAATGCCACAGATGACTGCTTCTTGCTGCACTAGGATATCATAGCAGAACCCAAACTGAAGAAACAACCAGAGGCACTCTTCCGATCTGAAACACATCCTGCCCAATCAAAATCAGTATAACCATGTAACTCCAAGTCAACATCTGAAGTATATCTCAACCCATATCCAACTGTGCCATGTAAGTATCTTAGGACATGTTTAGCTGCAACAAGATGTATTTGTCTCGGTTCACACATAAACTGACTCAGTGCACTCACAGCATAATAGATATCAGGTCTAGTGTTGATTAGATACATCAAGGACCCAATTAACTATCTATACAATGTAGGATCCACCAAGTCTGAACTAGCTGCAGCCTCCTTCAATTTATGTAGGTTGGTCTCCATGGGTGTAGACATGGATTTGCAATCCATTATACCAAATCTCTTAAGTATATCAATGGTGTACTTCCCTTGACTTAGAATCATCTCATCTGGTTTCTGCCAGACTTCTAAGCCAAGGAAGTAATGCATGAGCCCAAGGTCCTTCATCTCAAATTCGGAAGTCAACTCCTTACACTCGAGAATCAGGTGATCTCCAGTAAGAATGAAATCATCAACATATAAGACCAAAATTAATGCTTCACCATTTATTACCTTGAAGTAGAGATTTGAGTCAGCATCATTCTTCAAGAAGCCCAAACTTGACAGGTACCGATCAATCCTTTCGTACCATGCACGAGGAGCCTACTTAAGACCATACAAGGCCTTCTTTAGCTTGCAAACATGTGACTCCTTCCCATGAACCTCAAATTGATCAGGTTGCTCGATATAAACTTCCTCCTCAATCACACCATTGAGAAAAGTTGTCTTCACGTCCATTTGATGAATCTTCCATCCTCTGGATGCAGCAATGGCAATGATGTTTCTGACCGAAGTATAGCGATCAACAGCAGAAAATGTTTCTTCATTATCAACTCCCTCTTTCTGTGAAAAACCACGAGCCACAAATCTTGCCTTGTACTTCTCAATACTCCCATCTGCAGCATGCTTGATTTTGAAGAGCCATTTCGAAGATACCACTGATTTGCCCTTGGGTCTAGGAACAATGTCCCAAACATCATTCTTAAGAATTGACTGATACTCCTCTGCCATAGCATCTCTCCAAACCTAATGACTAGATGCTTCCTCAACATAGGTAGGCTCAGATTCAATAATCTGACTCATTAAGGCAACATAACTGGAAAACTTATGTGGCCTTTTACTTTCTCTGAATGTGCCTCTAGGAGCTGCAAAACTTTCAGCCTCTTGCATAGTACGCCTGGCCCATAGAGGTCTCTTTCTCCCAATTACAATGTCGGTAGGCCCATCAGTAGGTTCCAAGGGTTCAACAGGATCAATATCTTCTTTTGGTTCTGAAATCTCCCTCTGTGTCTCAGGAATATGGTCAACTTCCATATCATGAGCAGACTCTTCATTATCGATCTCCATATGAATGCCCCTGGATCTCCTGAATCCAACATCTTCCTCGAATGTGACATCCCTACTGATCTCGATCAACTTCTGTCCAGGAATGTATATTCTGTAGGCTTTTGAAGTCTTGTTGTAGCCCACAAAGATTCCCTTCTTGCCAGAAGGCTCCAACTTAGTTCTCTTCTCTTTTGGAACATGAACATAGACAGGACATCCAAAGATCCTCAAATGACTAACTTCGGGCTTCTTCCCTGTAAAGCCTTCTTCTGGAGTCATATTGTCCAAGATCTTGTGAGGACTTCTATTTTGAACATATACTGCAGTCCTGGAAGCTTCTGCCCATAAGAAAGTTTGTAGATCCTGGTCATGAATCATGGCTTTTTCTGCTTCCACAATTGTCATGTTCTTTCTCTCTGCAACACCATTTTGTTGAGGATTATAGGGAGCACAAAACTCCCTCTTAATCCCAGCATCAACACAGGAATTTCGAAAGCTACCAGAGGTGTATTCTCCTCCATCATCAGATCTGAGGATCTTGATTCTTTTATCGGAAAGATTCTTTACAAGAGCTTTGAACTCTTTCAACCTTTCTAACACTTCCTCAGACTCTTTAGTTTTCAAAAAATAAATCCAAGTCTTTCTAGAGTGATCATCAATGAAAAGAACTTAATACAAGAAACCAATCGGAGAAGGAACAAACATAGGTCCACATAAATCAGAATGAATAAGGTCTAAAATACACTTAGATCTATTTTCTCTACTGTGGAAAGGGGCTTTTGAATTCTTACCCATAGCGCATCCCTTGCAAATTCCTTCATGCTCCTGATTGAACTTGGGAAGTCCCGTGACCATCTTCTCCATGATAGGTAGTGCTCAGAAGTGGAGGTGTGCCAATCTTCAATGCCATAGATCACATAGGCTTGAAGAATCATGAACTAGTGCTTGTAGAGGACGCGTACATAGCCTATAGAGGCTTTCATGTCTAACACCAATTACTTGAGCTTCCTTGAAACTGGAATTCCCCATCCTCACAAGAACTTTGCCTTTGGAGAAGGCAACTTGATATCCTTCATCTTCTAGGGCTGAAATAGAAATAAGATTGCGCTTGATTCCTAGGACAAACAAAACATCTCTCAACTAAAGTGTAATGCTGGAAGCCAATTGAAGAGTAGAGGTCCCAATTCCTTTTACGAAATAGCCAATATCATCTCCAATAATAACTTGTTCGGAAAACTCTTTCTCCACCAAACTTGATAAATGCTCCTTGAATCCCGTGATGTGCTGAGAAGCACCATTGTTGATCAACCAAGTGTTGGTGTCAGTAGGTACATTGCTTGATAGAGCTGAATAAAACAAGTATTCACATGAATGCTTTTGTGGAGAAGCATCATCAACATTTGCAATGGTGGCTTGTTGCTTAGGTCTAGTTGGATAATGCTTAGCGAAGTGGCCAAACACACCTAAAGCATTGAATCTTTGACATGTCTCTCTTCTTCTTGGAGGCAGGTGCGTCATCATTTCCCTTATCTCGATTCCTCTAGCAGAATCCTTTCCTTCCATCTTTTCCTTTCTTCTTTGAAGCATGGGAGGCAAGAACATGAATGTCTTCATTCTTTGAACTTTGGCCAACACGTCTTGCCACCAACCTTGATTCTTCTTGAATGCAATCAGACCTTAGATGATCAAACTTAGGCAATTTTGATCTTGCACTGATTCCTTGAATGTAGGATTCCCAAGATAAGGGAAGACCATTGAGAGCAAGCATAGTCAGGTCTTTGTCATCAACCATATTCCCTTTTGTCGAGAGCTGATCTCTCAAATCTGTAATCCTCATGAAGTATGCAATCACTGATTCTCCTTTCGCCATCTTCACATGGTGTAGTTGTTGCTTCAGTCCAAGTGCTCGGCTGGTATTGTTGATTTTGTACATTTCTTCCAATGTTTTAAACATGTCTCTTGCTGTCTTGAACTTAGAGACGATAGGAACAATATGATCCTTAACGGAATCAACCAATATCTTCATTGCCTTAATATCTTTCTTGACCCACTGCAACTTCTCTTCTTCCTCCTCAAGTTCAGGAATACTAGACTCCACAAACTCACCCAAGTCATTTTCATGCAAGGTAAGCATGATCCTAAATCTCCATGATGTGAAGCTTGATGCGCCCTTGAGTCTATCCTCAATCTTCAAACCGTTCACCATCTTGACTAATGTAGAAAATAGACAAAGAAATATGAAGGAGAGAATAGAGTATCGTTGTTTAGGAACAAATCTGATCACGATCCTCTCGAACCTGGATCTGATACCATGTAAATTTTATGATCAGATTATATGCACAGAAAATTAATTCAAAATCAGACACAGTACACAGCAGGTACCCTAGGAAAACCCTCCTCTTGAGGGAGAAAAACCCAGCAACAATATATCACTTATATATTGAATAATCTCAAAGATGATCTCCTTACAAGAGGCCGATATGAAGGCCCATACAAACATCAGTATTGTGATGCACACAGAAACATATAGAGACAAATCGCTGAACAACTCATAGCCTTCAATGATGCCGAACTTAACCTTTCATGAACTTCAATCTGCCTTGAACAAATTCGCGTCAAGTAGAAGGAATACAAAAGACAATAAGATTGATGATGAATGGAATGCAATGAAGGCGAATATATACAAAGTAGTAGAGGAGACGCGACTCTCCAAATACAACAAGTTGGCCTCATCCAAGAGGCATATCCATAACAAACAAGAAGTCGGCCTTCATAAATAATTGCGCCTTTTATCAAGTGACGTCTCTTTCATTAAATCATCTCCATTAATTAAATGCATATTTAATCAAAAGACATTTCTCTACACTTGCTTCAAGTCAACCAAGAAAAGGAATAAGTATAATTCAAATAGCCATTTAGGCTCCATTTGAATTATCTCTAAATGCGAGTCTGGAAGAAGCAGCCCGACGCTGCTAGAACATCAACATCCGAAGCTCTCCAAAAACCCAGAAAACTCCACTAGACATGCATTAGAAACTCCTACATGCAATCCTTAAAAAATGATTCAGAACTCAACTATAAAATAGGAAACCCTAATTTTACCTCTGACGAGCCTACGGGCTTCTGAAAATAGGCTATCAGTCACAAAAGAGCGTATGGCTAAAATGGGGACATTACACCTACACTGATGAGTAAAGAGTTTTTAGGATATCAGAAAGTTAATGATGATCCTATGGTGATATACATTTATCTTTCCACCTGTTGTATGGGTCCTAGATTGATGTGGGATCTAGGAATTTGTTTGACAGATGAAGTGCTTCACAAGTCGTCGCGACATGACAGTATTATTACAGTATGGGATCCAGGAATTTGTTTATTGGATGAGTGCTTCCCAGATTGTTGCGTCAGGATAGGGTGAACGATGACAAATATATCGGAGTAGCACAACAAATTGGTAAAGCGGTGTTTCTGAGATTGGTCTAGGATCTAGGTATTGTCATGGTTGATACATTGTTACACTTGGGTCTTGATGTGCGTTTCATATTTTGTGGTTTATGGCATGTACATTTGAGTGAGTAGTGGATTGGTATGCGATTGCTTGAGGGAAAGCAATCTCTGGGAAGGGAGGACTTTAATGTCTCCATTTTTTCATAAGTCTGATTTAATTATTTAAATATTGAAATGGTCTTTATTTACCTTAAGAGGCTTATTCATTAATTAATTAATTAATTATATTTGGACTTTATAAAAGTTATTGATAAATGATAAATATTTGATACTTTATAAAGTCTTTATTCAAAATTAGAAATGATTTAGTTGCCATAACGGAAGGTGGCGAACTTTATTAAGGCATTTGGGAAAATTCGGAAATCATCACGGAGAATTGTATTGGGGTTTTACATTGAGATCTCTGAGAATGAAAACTCTCAAGATTTGGTGGCCATGCTGGATGGAAACCTGGCGTGGTTATTTTGCATAAATTTATGAATGTTTCTTTAGTTGAATTATTCATTTTTTAGTGGAATTAATATTAAAGATTATTGTATAATTCTCTACTCCGTTCTCCATACATGACTATTAAGAGATTATGATTTGTTTAGGGCCGCTAAGTATTATGCTAGAGTTTGAGCGACTAACAAGGGAGTCACAATTGTTATGAGCGGATTTATATTGTTGTATCTATCAAAACTTCAATATGTTGATTGTATGGAATGTATCAAGGAGATTGATACTATTGGAAGATAGAGATTTTAAATATGCTACAAGAAACGGTATCAATATTCAAATATATCTCAAATCATGTCTTCATCAGGAGTTCGCCAGATGAAAGTCGGGAAAATTAGAGGTGGATGAATAAAAGATAGAAGGCAAACAATTCTGGAAACATCAATATTTCGATTCAGCGATTCATGGAAGGATTGGTGTGTGTGTGTTCATTGGTGCGGGCATTTATCGGGCTCTATTGGCATTGAATCAATCATCGGATTTGTTATTGTTCATATGATAGTCACTGTGATATCTTGTTTGGGTGAATATTCATCACCGTGGGTGTTGCCTTGGTGAGTAATTACTTGTGATTGGGAAGCATTGATCGCTAGGCTCGGGAAGTTTATATGCTACAAGATTTTCTCATTGCCAGATTTACAGATCTACACTATTAATACTTTCAACATTGCCATCGATGAAACTTCCATCGGAGATATTGTTGGTAATATATTTTGGAGGAAGACCCAATATTGGGCATAATTGTTGGAGCCACTAATTTTGGTGAAACTGAGCTTTTATACTATTTACGAGTATCATTGGTGTTGGCGTCATACTCCAAAACAAAAAATCATTGCTCAGTGTACTGTACATGATTATCAATGGCGTAGATTGTTCATTAGTGGTATTTGCTGGTTGATTGCCGAAACCATTCATTTTGCTGTCGGGCATCATCGTTGTCAAACATTCATATATATGTGTTGTTGATGGGTCTTTATGCTGTTCGAATGCGTTTGTATTTGGGTATGCCATGTTCCTTCTTGGATTCTCATAAATTGACGAATTACAAATCTGTGTTGAATTGTTTCCTCCAATATATGAGTTCCAATTAGCAATCATTATATAAGAATGAATCGTAGCCAATAAATCTTAATTATGTTATGTTGCTTGAGTATTGGGTGTTATTGAATGATCAACATTGGCAACTGTTTATAAACTCAATGAACAACTTCTAAGACCAACATGAGCCAAAACTATGTGACGAATTGAGAGAATTTGGGAAACAATGGAATTAGTTTGATACATAACGTTGTCAAACTTGGTCATAATCCTGGTTTGCAGAGGTCGGGGTTATCAGAGTATGTAACTCCAAGCTTCTATATTTGCTACCTTGAATTAGTTTGTGCCTATATGTCCTATTCCTCATGACAAGAGGTGTGCACATATGTGTACAAAGAAAAGGAGTTATGCTCCAATATCCCTTGCAAGGAATGCAGTGACACTTAAGAAATGAGTTACACTCAAATATTCCGTGTAAGGAATATAATGAAACATAAGAAAGGATTTACACTTAAAGGAAACTTAGCTAAAATTTGAATAAGGTGTAGGAAAATCTAAATTAATAAATACACAATAATAATTCTAGCCATTTCAGTAAGGAAAAAACCTATTTAAATGTAAGAAAAATCCATCCATAAGTACAAAAAGGTTGATATGCATTTCTATAAAAAACAAATAAATAAATAAATCTAGCCTATGGCTTTGGGACCTAATAACTAGGACGACTTGTGACGTTTTTCACACATCGCCCCATTGCAAATGGGGACCCCCTAATTTTGGCTTTGCTTTTCATTTGTTTTGTCGTTGTCTCTCTTTTCTACTGTCTGTCTTTCGGGGTGTGCCCGTTTGATGTGGGATATTGGTCAAGTCTGAGAGTTAGGGTTTCCATCCTTCTGGTCAAGCCAAAGTCAAACAAAGTGAGTAAATTGAAAACAGAGCTTAACATTGATGTTAGCATGCTTCCAGCAGGCTCTCAGCAAGTTTTCATCAGATTCTGAGGTACTTACTATTTTTAGTAAGTGTGAAGTTACAGGCAATTAGTCAGCATTTTTGAGATTCCGACAGTCACACGGCATTCAGAGCGCTTCAGGCTGCTCACGTGCAAAATTTGAGCGAAAACGGGCAACTTTCTATTTTTAGCAGTCCAACTTCCGAGGCAAATTTCAAGGCTCAGATGAAGAGTTTTTCTTTGCATGTTGGCATATTCCTTCTGGGTTTTTCGAGACCTTCGCGATGATAAAACATGCAAGACGAGATGACAACTTTCAGAATTCAGCCTTCCGAGGCTATTTTTAGGGTTTGCATGTCAGGGTTTCTTTTGCATGTCGGATGATTCCTGATGGGTTTTTCGAGAGCTTTGCAATGGTATGACATGCAAATGAAGATGATCACTCAATAAGGAACTTACTATTTTTAGCAGGTGCGTCCCGGCAGCCGCTTCCCAGCAGTTCAGAATCACGAGTTGATCGCAATGCCACAGAAACGAGAGCAAACAGAGATCATTTGATACGCATGCAAAGCAAATTAGGGTTTCCAGCTTCGGAGCCTGAAAAGAGGTGCAAAAAGTCAGAATTTTCGAAAACCGGTGTAAACCACCGCAATCAGCATCCTTCAGGCTATCTGCTGGTAAAATTTGAAATCAAACGGAGCACTTACTATTTATAGTAAGTCATTTCAGAAACAGGCTAAAAATAGCAAGTCAAGTGCATGCGTCGATGTCAGCAGGCAGGTCACGTGGTGAGGAGCGCCTCATTCGAATTTCAAATCAAACGGAGCTGTGGAGGTACCAGAAACGAGAGGTTACTATAAATAGCAAATCACCTCCAGAAATATGCTATTTTTAGCAAGTCAGCTTAGAGTAGTAGTGTGAACGGGATGATGGGGTCATGAAGATCCAGTGTTCAAAATTTCAGATCAACCTGAGCTTCTGAAGTGTGAAAATTGAGAGACTTACTATTTATAGTAAGGCATGGGAAGCTGGCAAAGGAAGGTAAAAAAATGTCTAAGTTTGAGTTTCATCCTGTAGCCTACTTCAGATGCGCCCAAGGAGAAATAAGTTGGTGAAAATATTCTAAGTCACTGTCAAATCCACCTGCCACCTCCAAATGCGCCATCCTTGAGGAGTTGCTAAAAATTTGTCTAAGTGTTAATTTTCATCCTCTATCACATGTGAAATGCGCCCAGCTACAAGGGACATCAAGAAAAATTCTAAGGCAAGAAAGTTCATCCTGCTCTCATGCCAAAATGCGCCCACATGCAAGGTAGTGGCATGCAAAAAATTTCTAAGTATGAGTTTCATCCACCTCCTAGGCTGAAATGCGCCAAGTTTGGAGAAAGTCAAAGAAGTCAATGATTTTCATCCTGCTCTCATATCAAAATGCGCCCAGCTCAAGGTAGAGGCATAAAAAAAAAATTCTAAGTGTTGAAAGATTCTCCACCACCCCCCAAATGCGCCCAAAGCTCAACAAGGAGGAGTTAGCAAGCAAAGTCAAAAGGTCAACAATTTTCATCCTTCATGGGGTACAAAATGTGCCCAAATCAAGCCATGTAAGGACAAAAGAAAGGAAGGCGTGGTAAGAGTTACATCCTTCATACATGGAAAGTCAACAGGTCAAAAAACAAGGTGGCGTTTGAAAGTTCTCCATGCATGCTCAAATGCGCTCAAGAGAAGGCACATAAAGACAAAATAGTTAAGGCGTTGGAAGATGCTTATCCTCCTCACCTACTAAAATGCGCCCATCCACTTCAAGGGGTAAAATGCGCCCAAATACAAGTTGTTGACAAATATTGCTAGGGCGTTGAAGTTGCAAAGTGATAAATTTTTCCTAAGGCGTTGAAGATGATGGAAGTAAAATATGTTAAGTATGATGTGCTTACAGGAAGATTTTTCTAAGTGAAATAAAATTTTTCTCACAGGCAAGGTGATTGAGGATGAATAAAAATTTCCAAGGCAAAATTTTCAAATTTTCAAAGTGATCTAAAACTTTTCTAAGGCAAATTATTTTCTTCCTTAGAAAATACGCCTAGACCCAAGGTGGTGAAATTTTCTTGAAGCACAGATGAGTTGCCAGTGATGAAGTCAGGATGCTAGCATTGCAGGATGGATTGATAAAAAATTTCTCAAGTCATAACGACTCAAGATGTTCACAGATGTGAAGAACGGATTTAAATTTCACAGGGAAATAATTTTCTAAGGTTCAAAATTCAAGAAAATTAAATGAACCCGTTCGTGGTACACCCATGAGTTCGACGCGTTCTGAAGAAAATTTTCTTCTGGGTATTGAAGATTTCTGATGAAGAATGGATTTTAATGTCTTCCACAGTCCGCCGAGGCCTTCGGGATGGAGATTTTTGATGGGCGCAGGATTGATGAGTTTTCCTAAGGGAAAATTTAAAAAAATTTCTAAGGCAAGGAATAAGTATGCTGCCTAGGTGAATTTGCTCAAATTCTTCGTGAAGATAATCTTCTTGAGCCAGAGATGAATAAAATCAAAATCGTCAATAACCCAGCTAATGAAATGAATTTCTCAAAGATGATACGCCCTTGAGGAAGATGGGTTGAAAATTTGGCTAAGGCATGAAGAATCATGAAGAAGGCAGAAGTTGGCTAGTGAAGGCGATGAACGCTTGAAAATTAGAGCGTAAGAATCCTGGTAAGTAAGTTGAATTTATATTATGGGATGTTCTAATGCTCTTCTCCTTGCTTGTTTTGCAGGAGGAACGTCGAGACCAGGTGGTGATGATTTAGATTGATGAAGCAAGTGATTCAAGATGACATTTCAACCACGAAGGAAGGAAAAGTTGCAAGAAAATGGCTAAGTGTTGAGACTCAAGTGACAAAGAAGAAGTTGAAGAGCAACATCAAGAAAAAAGATCGAGAACAGTGTGAACGCGTCTACAAACGGGATCTTCTAGAAGGATGATGGACATTAATGGCTCATTTATTACCCCTCTCCTTTATGGCAGTTTTTAGGGCGAATCTTGTTTAGGGCTGAGGTGGCACAATCTGGGCCATCCAGCCGATTGTAATCTGAGCCGTCCGTTGGACTTGGCCAACTATAAAAGGGGGAGTCCCCCTCATTTGTATCTCATTAGACAGTAGAATTAGAGTAGAAGTTAGGATAGAGAGACAAGTTAGAAGTAACTTAGTATAAAATGATAGTGTAGTTTGAAGAAGAGGGAAAGTTTTCCCTTTGAAAAATTTGTAATAAATTGTTGTGAACACTCTCTCAATAAAAGAGTTTTTCATTGATGGTGAATTTCGTCTTTGTTGTGAGTAGCTAGCAAGGTTTCTTCGTCCTTCCGATTCAAATGGTAGCATAAAATAGTTCAAAGTAGTATAATTTTCATTCCATGCAAGTAGATGTTAGCTGTGGAATGTGGTGTTTGATCTAAGCAACTTCGTCTATCCATACCACTAGTGTATTTGCTGATGGTGAATGCGCTTTGTGTGGTCAACTGGAATATCATGTACTTAACTTCGATCATGATTTGTATGTCTATATGCGTCGTTGTGATGGTATTTTCATGCTAAGTTATGATCTGAACACCTTGAACTACTCCTCTGAAGATTGCACCGACTCCGTGGAAGCTGTCCGATGCGAGGCAAAGCGAAGTTTGGTTGAAGCTTGTGAAGATTGATCACCATGTCCCACGCCTTAGAATAGATTTAGACTCTCTAAACCCTACCCCATTTCATTCAGTACTTTCTGGTTAGAATAGGAAACCCGCCCTTCCTAGACAAATCTTTCGAGCAGATGAATTCCTTTCTCCACTGCCGAACAATTCCGTAAGTCCCCTTGAATTACCAGCAAATCACATTGAGCCAACTGAGCCTATTCGCACTAAAGGAACCTTGGAGTTGAACGCACGAACTTTCTTGCAATCTTAGTGTGTGGAATACTTTGATCAAGAGAGGATAGGGTAGCCGTTGGCGACTTTATTCTGCGTTGGTGCGGTCACAAAAAACACATCAACAGGACTTTTGTAAAGTGCCTTGACAAATTTGATGTTTTATCGCTATTCTTCGGCCTTGGAAATTTTGTCAAACACTTTTCTTGCAACCTCAGTTTTGCTGGTATGTAGTTGCAGCGCTTAGAAAATGCCTTGAATCTTCCTTGGTGATGCCAATGCTCTCAAATTTGTGGCGCCTGGTTTGTAAATCACCCAGCAATGAAGTAGGAATTTTAGCTGATTTTTATCAAGCTTCTAACCACAAAATTGTCCCTCCTTCAAGGCCGCCCCTGCTCTATCCAAGCAATGAAATATGCAGATTTGTATCTTCAAAAATCGGCCTCCTATTAACTCCAAAATTGAACTCCAAGCCTCCAAGAATGCAATGATGCAAGATTCCAAATAATTCGATGTAGATATATGCTAAGATGAGTGAAATCGATTTTCCTTCATGGCTGCAAATGGACTGTAATAACTTCAGATTTTCACCATCAAATTCAACTACTCAAAATTGGCCTTTGGCCACAATTTTTGCACAAATATTAAAGTTTGAGATAACTTCCACTCTCAACTAGCTAGGGTTGGTGTTGCACAACCGAAACCAGCAACATAAGAGAATTTGACTTCTCCAGCTAAGTCAAGCATTGAAGCTCTCCAATATTTAGAAAATGTAATTGACTCTAGAATATCTCAAATGCCCTCCAAAAAACTCCTTATAAAGAAATTGCAAGAGATTTCAAGAAGCTTCTAGAATAAATAATTATTTTATTCTTTTTAAATGACTTTTTAATATTATTTTGTTTTTAGTCACTTTAATATTAAATTAATTAAATATAAGGTTACTTTTTAATATTTATTTATTTAATAACTTTATAAGTAATTTGTTGGCATTTAAATTCGCACCTCTGGAATGCGTATTTGAAATGGACAGCTATGCACAGATAAACTGCTCTTCAAATTAGGAGGGGAAGCTCCCTCTTGCTGATGGTGTTGAAAGAAAGTAAACTAAGAACTAAGTTGCCTATCTTTTTTATTAGCTTAGAGCACAAGGTTTATTAAACACAAACGCCGCAGCTGAGATTTTTTGTTTTAAGAACTTCAACTACGACTAACTTAAACTAAAGACGTTTCTAACTTCTCAAGTAATAAGCAGAGCAAGAGAAACGAGAAATGAACAAGGTTGATTTCTGACAAAATACTTCAATAAACTCTCTCTCAACAAACATCTACACACTTCAATGTAAGTTGAAATCATGATCATAAAAGTAGAACATAAATAATGGAAATCTGAGACGTTATATCAAGGCAAAGGAGGCTCATGATTTTATTACTCAAACTTTTGGAACAAAACTCACTTCTAACATGCCCAGAACAAGAAATTGCAGCTAAAGAGGCTTGCAATCTTGTTCTTACACGATACAAACAACAATCACAATAACTCCTTGATGGCTAAAAGAGACTCAACAATTTGCTATCACAAAACAATTGAACAACACTCGAAATAACAAATAGAAGGCACAATAGGCTCAGTGTTTTGTTATCACTAGCATGGTTTTAAACAAAGTGAACTGAAACTGAATAACAACTTGCTACAATACAGGCTCGCAATTTGCTATCACAATAACCGTTAAAGAAAACTAATGAGCAAAGACTCTTATTTATAGGCAAGTAGAGGAGTAGGGAACCCTAAAATCTCCTTGATTTCACAATCTAGGGCTTGCTCAACAAGCAAGCTTTATTACTAAATCTAGAAAAAAGATAACATCTAACACCTAAGCAGAAAAAGCGGGAAACGCCAACTATTACATTTTATCTTCTTTCTCTTCTCAAAGAATGGATAAGAATCATTCCAAGAATAGAAAGAAAGCAAAAAAGAAAGTTTCTAGAAGAAAGCTGCTTTAAAGCTCGTCACGTCCACTAGAAAATTAGAAACTATGTCCCGGTTCGGTGCATCTATGCCCTCAATATCCAAACACCACTTTTCTAGAATATCTTCAGCATCTACAACAGATCCCAGAAAATCTTTGACCTCACTGGCCGCTTTCTCAAACTTTGTTGACATCATCGAAATATAACCTATCCTTCTGCCAACTGGATTGCAACTGTGAACAACACTTTGAAATTGATCCTGCACTTCATCAAGCCCGATGTAGGAACCATCTTCAAGACTGTACTGAGAAGGAATCTCTGTGATGAGCTCACTGATGAAAAGAAGAGCTTCAATCACCCTTTGGCTATAGGCGATAAATTCCTCGGATATCCTCTCATAGGTTTTAACTTTGAAAACATGACGCTCTCTCTGAGCAAGAATTTGTCTCTTGTGTTCTTTTGAAATTGTTGAACGATAGGCTATATCTAAATCAGCAATGATGATCTCATGCCTTGGTCTTGCTTCAGCCAGTGTTTGTTCAAACCTTTGGATACCTTGACGTAGCTCATGAGCGCTTTCTCTTAACTGGAACATCCGTGCCAAGATCTCCTTTCCTCTGACAATGAAGCTCTCGATCCACTCTTGAGTTTCTTTCCCACAAATGACCAACTGTCTCAACTGGTAATGATCAGCTGGTGTCTCTAAGATCTGGGGCAGCAACTGGGTTGCCTATGAAGAACCATGGACAAGGTTAGAAATATAAAGCCTGAGCTGCTGATTTTCAACCTTGAGGGCTGCCTTGTCTTCTCCATCCTTAAGCACTCTTTCCTAAAGGTTTTTGGACACAACTCTGAAAAGACTCACATCCGCATGTTTGGTATTTCTACCAAGATTAGCCTTGACCATGACGAAGTCATCCATATTCACCTCATCCCTGTTCTTGTCTTCTGGGGGCAATGCAATCTCCATGACTATCTCGTTATCAGGATTCCTATCAAAGTAAACTTGCTTCTTTGCTTTCTTCTTAGGAGGTTCCTGATAGATGTTATCGAGATCATCAACACTAACCTGATATGAAGGCCGCCTTCTTACCCTTCCTAAGGAGTTCTCAAGCCAAGACACGGTAGTATCTTTACTAACTTCCTTAGAAGGTACAACTGTAATTTCCTCATCATCTTCAATATCAAGGTCAATGTGAATCGGTAAAGGTTCTGTCAAAGGTACAAAAACATGTGTTGAAGGCGGCTCCTCTGCTTCTTTCTGAGGTACGGGCTCGTCAGGAGGAGCTTCTGTTACAACTGTAGGTTGCTCCTATATGACTATGCATGAGAAGTCTAACCTTCTTACATTTTTACTTGATCTACTACCTTTGACGCCTTCTTGAGACTGACTTTTTCCCTTTCCTTTTGACTGTGCTCTGGAAGAAGAGGGAATTGTCTTTGGTGGCCTCTGCTACTGGAATGGAGTTTTTCCTCTTAAAGATTAGGAAAACCTTGCTATGCTCAAGGACTTGTCTTGTCTTGTCTTCAACTGAGCGGGACTCTTTATTAGCCCAGTTAACTTGTGAAAGGGGCTGATCTTCAATTCGCTTTTGAGTATACATCGGGAGAAGCACATCCACGTCATCATCTGATAGCCCTTCTATGTCTTCATTTAAGCAGTCCTTCATCTGGTGGAGAGTGAGCCTGCTGTAACTACACCACTGCACCTTGAACTCATCTGTATAATTAGCCCAAAAATCTTCAACGGCGGATATATGATCATAGTTCTTCTCAAGTCGGCCAACGTAGACACCATGAGGATCAAATGATCGTCTCTCGCTATAAGACTTGAGGCCGAGTTTATCCAACTCATCTCCCATTGTCTTAGCATCTGCAGCAGTCCTGCATGTATAAATTCCCAGCCCTAATGGAAAATGAAGGGAGGGTTTCCTTCTGTTCCTCAAGACTGTGTGGATATCGTCTGCTTGCCTCAAGAACTCCATGAAGACGACCTCGTCTGACGGATACCTTGGTAACATGAGCGGGGCACCTGAATAGCCATAGACCTTGAGATAGGTGAAAGTAGGGAATTGTATGAACCAATCCGCCCACTCCGCCATCACTGCCCTGGCAACTGAAGATATATAGACGTGCAATTCGTTGTCCAGGTCCCACACTGTGTACATCAGAAAAGCTTTGTTCACTCTCTTGTACTGATGTAGGGACTTTGCGAATTCCAACTGGGAATAGTAGTTATATATATGTTGTACACTCAATGATCCCTCGGTGTTCAACCCTCTGAATTGACCTTGATAGGCCACCAGGTAGACTAGGTAAGACACCATATGAAACTCATGAAATTGGAAGTATTATGTTATCTGCTGATGTAGGTTGTCACTGACCAAGGTAGGCCAATCATAGAACTTGGTTTTCTTCATGATGTGGGGTATGGCGTAAAACATCCAAGGTTGGAACTTGGTGGTGTCTTCTGAGCCAGTTAACCTGTTGAGCAAGGTGATAATGATAGCAATTTCATCCTTAAACTCTCCTCGCTTGACGTTCTTAGGCAATGTTTTATGCTTTTCTTTCATCCACCTCTGTGTAATCTTCTTACTATATTTATGTTTGTGCATTTCTCATATCCTTTCACATTCACCCTTTGAGATAGTAACGCTTTGAGGCCATGGGGGAATGGAAAAACACTTTTCGATCATATCAGGCTTCAGACTACAAATCAATTTGCCATCCACTGACTGGATCTCCCTTGTAGTCGGGTTGTAATGCTTGATGCAAGCAATTACGAACTCAAGACTTTGAACTGATATAGGAATAGATGCTGCTGCGAGGAGTCCAGAGTGTTCCAGGTTTCTGATTGAGGTGTTGCCTGCGCTCTCCAAAGCGTGTAAATCAAACACCAGCTTGATATGATGCAAGTCTGTCTCAGCTGTTTTGATGAAATCATGATAGAGAGCTGATTCAATCTTGAAAATATTGGGAGTGTACTCCATTTCGGAAACCTTGAAGAATGACTATAAACTCACCTATGTTCAGACAAGTTTTGAGCAACTTATATTTTTAGAATGCTGATTTTCTTGCTCCAATGGACAAATTTTTTGAATTTTTTTCTGAGATATGGGTTTTGCTTAGAATTTTGTTGCAAGACAACCCAGATCATCTGTTTTCGAAAAAAATTGAATTTTGCCTGAAAAAGCAGCAAACCCTAATTTCTTCAAATTTTCACGAAAAAAGTTGGCATCTGGGTTTTGTTCAGAATATGATTAGAAATGGACCCAGTTGATTAGATTTGCAAAATACTGATGGCTGATCAAAAAAGCAGCCAACCCTAGGATTTGAATTTTTTTTGAAAAAGCTGTGATATGGGTTTTCTTTAGAAGACTGATTTGAGAGGACCTGTTGTGACCTTTTTCACACATCACCCCATTGCAAATGGGGACCCCCCTAATTTTTGCTTCGTTCCAAACTTTTGGCTTGATTTTAGTTAGTTTTCCTGTTGCCTCTCTCTCTCTTTCTGTCTCTTTCTATCTCTTTCTGCTGTCTGCCTTTCGGGGATTGTGCCCATCTATGAGCTTGTTGAACTTTTGGCCAAGTCTGAAAAATTAGGGTTTTGAATTTTCCAGCCAACTTGAAGTCAAATGAAGTGAATAACTTGAAATCAGAGATTAACATTGTTGTCAGTGTGCTTTCAGCAAGTTCCCACTGAAGTTTCATCAGATTCTGAGTACTTACTATTTTTAGTAAGTGTGTAATTTAGGGCATTCCGACAACGTTCTTGAAGTTTCGTCAGCCACACCACATCCAGAATACATCAAGCTACTCACGTGCAAAATTTGAGCTAAAACAGACAATTTACTATTTTTAGCAGTTTAGCTTTCGGGGCCAATTTCAAGGCCTATATGCCAAGTTTTTTGACGCATGTCTGGAGATTCCTTCTGGGTTTTTAGAGACCTTCGCGATGATGTGACATGCAAAGCGAGATAACAACTTTCAGAATTCAGTCTTCTGAGACTATTTTTAGGGTTTGCATGTCAGGGTTTTCTTTGCATGTCCACATATTCCTTGTGGGTTTTTCGAGAGCTTCGCAATCATATGACATGCAAACAAAGATAATCACTCCTTCAACAATTTACTATTTTTAGCAGATACATTCTGGCGGCCACTTCCCAGCACTTCAGAATCACGAGCTGATCGCAATGCAACAGAAACGAGGACAAACGGAGGTCATTTGATACGCATGCAAGACCAATTAGGGTTTCCAGCTTCGGGACCCAAAAAGAGGCATAAAAAGTCAGAATTTTCGAAAATCGATGTATACCACTGCGATCAGCATCTCTCAAGCTATCCACCAGTAAAATTTGAAGGCAATCGAAGCACTTACTATTTATAGTAAGGCGTTCCAGAAACAGGCTAAAAATAGCAAATCAGTTGCATGCGCCGATGTTAGCGGGCAGGTCACGTGGTGAAAAGCACGTCATTCAAATTTCAAGTCAAACGGAGTTGTGGAAGTCTCAGAAGCAAACAATTACTATAAATAGTAAGCTACCTCCAGAAACATGCTATAAATAGCAGGTCAGTGCAAGGCATCAGCAGGTACAGGTCAAGCAAGTGATGAAGACCCTATGGCGCAAATTTCAGATCAAACGGAGTTGCAAAGGATGGAAAATTGAACACTTACTATTTTTAGCAGGTTGGTATAGAGGAATTAGGGTTTCCTAAAATCAAGGGCGGAACAGGACAGTCAAGCAGAAGCCACATCCAGCCACGATCTCCACATTTCTGGCATTGAACAGATGAAATTTGAAGACATTATAAGCAGTTGCTATTTTTAGTAGGTTGCTAAAAATAGCAAGTACAGACAGGCATCAGGCACCAGCGGCATAATCACGTCTCGAGGTTCGAAACAGGGCGAAAATCAAGCTTTCTGGAGTCATAAGTCAGTTCAAAGCACGAAATTCAAGGACCTTTCTAAAAATAGAAACTCAGGGCGAATTAGGGTTAGCGGGAGAAAATCACCCTAAATTTGGCAAAAGGGCATGAAATTCGAGAAAATTGATAAATTTTCAAGTCCAACATCAAAGCTTGCTTTAAAAGGCCAAAGACAGATGTAAACTTTCTAAGTGTTTGAAGAATGGAAGTTCACCCTCCTAAATGCGCCCCCAAACTTGGAGAGGACCTTGAAAATATTCTAAGCGTTCAAATTTGAAGCATACCCCTCCAATTGCGCCCTTGAAGTTCTAACTTGGAGAGTGGACTTTAAAAAAATTTCTAAGTCATTGAATTTGATGCTCAGGGGGTCAAATGCGCCCTTGGAGGGAAAGTGGCATTAAAATTTTTTCTAAGTATACAAAATTTGAAGCAGGACCCTCCAAATGCGCCTAGATCAAGAGAGGAGATGGAAAAGGTTTCTGAGTGGCAAAAAGTGAAAGTATCACCCATGAAATGCGCCCCAAGCTGGAGGAAAGGGTATAAATTCCACTAAGTGCTCTAAATTGGAAATAGAAGACCCCAGATGCGCCTTAGTTGAAGAGGTGGCCTGAGAGTATTCTAAGTGTCTCAAAATGAAAGCTCCTCCTCTCATTTGCGCCTTAGCTACTTGGCGTGATAGAAAAATGGTAAGTGTAAAAAAATTGGAAGCCCGGCATGCCAAATGCGCCCTTGAAGTTAAGTGTGGAGAATAAAAATTTTCTAAGTGCTTTAAAATGAAACCTGAGGGGTCCATATGCGCCTAGGATGAAGATGCCATGGAGAAAATGTTCTAAGTAGTTGAAATCTGAAGCTCCACCTTCCATTTGCGCCCCAGCTTCAAGAAAGAAATGGAAATTTTCTAAGTCTTTGAAAGTGGAAGTCCGCCATGTGAAATGCGCCCATATTGATAATAAGATGTCAAGATTGTTCTAAGTGTTAGAATTTCATCTCTAGAGAAGTACGCCTAAGTTGGCTGGGGGATGAAGAAATTTGCTAAGGCATGGATAAATTGGCAGGGAAGAGGTCAGAGGGTGCCAGCTTTGCAAGGTTGATCAAAATCTTCAAGTCAGAGCAAAGAAATACTTCAAGATCGAAGAAATGGATAAAATTTGATGAAAAATTATTTTTCTAAGGTTCAAAAATTCAAGAAAAATTAAATGAACCCGTTCGTTGTATACCCATGAATCTAATGAGTTTTGAAGAAAATTTTCTTCTGGGTATTTAGGATCTTTGACAAGGAGTTGATTTTAAGGTCTTCTGTACTTCGCCAAGGCCTTCAGGATGAAGAATTTAACCGGCACTTGAATTATGAATTTTCCTAAGGGAAAATTTAAAAATTTTCTAAGGCAGGGAATAAATGATGCAGTTGAAGCTAACACTCTCGAAAGATGATTTTAAAAGTGCATCTCTTAAATGCGCCCTTGAGGGAGTTGAAATTTTGTCTAAGGCATTGAAATTTGATGCACAGGTGTTATATGCCCCAGCCTATAGATCATGAAGGAAAAAGTTGGCTAGTGAAGATGATGAACCCTTGGAAGTTAAAGCGTGAAAATCTGGTAAGTAAGTTGAGTTTATATTATAAAATGTTCTAATACTCTTCTCCTTGCTTGTTTTGCAGGAGAAACGTCAAGACCAAGCGGTGATGACTTAAAGTGATGAAGCAAGTAATTCAAGATGACATCTCAACCTCGAAGGGAGAAAAGTTACAAAAAGTGGCTAAGTGTTGAGACTTAGTATAACTCAAGTGACAAAGAAGAAGTCGAAAAACAACGTCAAGGAAAAGAACAGTGTGAACGCATCTCTGGATTGGAATCTTCTGGAAAGATGATGGACATTAATGGCTCATTTATTACCCCACTCCTCTGTGTGGCGGTTTTTAGGGCGAATCTTGTTTAGGGCTGAGGTGGCACGATCTGGGCCATCCAGCCAATTGTAATCTGAGCCGTCCATTGGACTTGTCCAACTATATAAAGGGGGAGTCCCCCTCATTTGTATCTCATTAGAAGGAGAATTAGAGTAGAAGTTAGAATAGAGAGACAAATTAGAAGTAGCTTAGTATAGATTGATAGAGTAGTTGAAGAAGAAGGAAAGTTTTTCCTTAGAACTTTGTAAGAAATTGTTGTGAACACTCTCCCAATAAAAGGAATTTTCATTGATGATGAATTTCGTCTTTTGTTGTGAGTAGCTAGCAAGGTTTCTTCGTCCTTCTGATTCGAGTAGTGGCTTAAAGTAGAATAAGTTTCATTTCATGTACGTAGGTGATAGTTGTGGAATGTGGTCTTCAATTTGAGCAAATTTCATCTATCCATACCACTAGTGTGTTTGTTGATGGTGAATGCGCCTTGTGTGGTCAACTGGAATATCATGTACTTAACTTCGATCATGATTTGTATGTTTATATGCGTCGTTGTGATGGTATTTTCATGCTAAGTTGTGATCTGAACACCTTGAGCTACTCCTTTGAAGATTGCACCAGTTCTGTGGAGGCTGTCTGAAATGAGGCAAAGCAGAGCCTGGTTGAAGCTTGTGAGAATTGATCGCCATGTCCACGCCTTAGAGTAGATTAGAGCTCTCTAAACCCTACACTTTAAATTCAGTACTTTTTGGTTAGAATAGGAAACCGTGCTTCATTGATAAATCTGTCGAATTGTGAAAACCCCCTTCCTCTTGTTGAATAATTCCATAAGTCCCCTTGAAATACCAGCAAATCACATCAAGCCAACTGAGCCTATTTGCACTAAAAGAACCTTGGAGTTGAACGCATGAACTTTCTTGCAATCTTAGCATGTTGGAATACTTTGATCAAGAGAGAACAGGGTAGCCGTTGGCGACTTTATTCTGTGTTGGTGCGGTCACGAAAAACACATCAACAAGACCCAGATGATTGAAAACTGAATGCACTAAGGATTTCACGACATGCAAATAAAAAGCAGCTGCTGCAACTTGATGAAGTTCTTGAAAATTTCTTCAGAAGAACAAAGTGAAAAGACCCAGATGGCTGAAAATTTGAAAACCTTGGCCTTCTCCTTGAAAAACTTGATCTTCTGGAAGAAAAAGCTTGAAAAAGCAAGGGTTTATGTTGCTGATCTGAAAAATTAGATGAATAACCAGCAAATATGAACTCTTGAATCATAAAAATTCTTCAAACTTGCTGCTCCAATTTTTCTCCTTTGAATGCTACCTGCAAAAATAATGAAAATTACATTGAAGAGAGGTCTTAAATAGACTTAGGGTTTGAATTAGGTTTGCTTTCTTTTGCTTTCATCTTCAAAACCCTAAAAACTCTGTTAATTGAACTTAGACGTCCTCATCCTCTTGCAATTTTGAAATTTCTTGAAAATTTTGCAAATTTCACGAAGGAATGAGAAGTTGGGCGCCCTTCTTGGCTAGGGGCGCCCACTTCAAGCAGTGTTAGTCATTGTTTTTGGTATTTTCAAGTTTTCACCATTTTGACCCCCTACTTCGCCTTTGATTTCCAGCTTGCAGACTAATTTGATGAGTGAGCTAAAGGATTCATCGCGGAGCCTGACTGATTCTGATAAGATTGTTTTGGAGGCGCCTCTGACTAAAAACTTCATTTTGACCTTCGAATTCAAGGGAGCCTTTCTTCTCCAGGGGTGCCCATTTTGTCCAGAGTTAGCCATTTTCTTGATCTTCAATTTCTTCATTAACTGTTCTTCCACAGAAGATCTTGTCGAATTTGGTGATTTGGGCATCGGATGGGCTGATGATTATGCTCGTTGCGAAGCTGAGGAAATATTGTCAAGGGTCTTCTGGGTGCTACTTTGCCAAACAATGAGTTTTGGAGCTTCAAAAGCTTGGGCACCCTTCTTGACTGGGGGCGCCCAAGTTCACCGTACTTAGTTTATTTTCCACTTTCTCTCGTTTGCTTCTGAATTTCAATTTTTAGCTCTCGTTTGACCCTCCGTTCAGCTCCTCGTCTATGGCGACTGCAACCTTCGATTGACGTGCTGAATATCTCGTCAGAGAGCCAGATCAATTGCGAAGAGATCACGTTAGAGCCACTTCTCTAGATTTATCTGTTTTCCCTCTTAAAATCTTGGGCGCCCTTCTTCACCAGGGGCGCCCAAACCTTCCAGACTTAGTCAATTTTATCTGATTTTCATCTTCAAGTTTGAAACCTTCTTTCTGTACGTTCCTCTTTGATCAGGATCTGCTGGAGATTGGAGAATCAGATGATTTGACGGAGATAGGCGTTGCGAAGCTGGCTGAATACCGAAGAGATTGAGCATATTCTCAAACCCTAACTGCTGAGTTAGGTGCTTCAAAAAGTTGGGTGCCTTTCTTTACCTGGGGCGCCCAAAGTCTCCACACTTAGTCAATTTTTGATAATCTTCAAGCTTTTCATTTTGACTTCAATGTGAATCCTCCCTGTTCAGCCTCAAATCCCGGATGACTGGATAATCTATTGACTGCACTGTCGGATTCATTACGGAGCTGACAGAGAACTGAACAACTTTGTTTGGAGGTGTAAACCCTAATTTCCACATTTAGTTCCCTAAAAAGATGGGCGCCTATTCTCTTCTGGGGCGCCCAAGTCAACCAATGTTAGAAAATTTTCACATTTTTCACTTTCTTCTTTGTTCTTCGCGCTTGGTCACCAGCTCGCCTTCTGTTGAATGCTTTGAATGTTGAATCTGACGCCTGGCAGTTGACTGACCTCCATTAATGACCTCGGAACTCCTGTTATGCTTCTGAAAAAGCAGAATAGATCCATTAGGGCAAAACTGATTATTTTGAGATTCTGACTACACAAGCTTGATATGGACGTATTTTGAGCCAATCAAAATCAGTTTGGACCCTGACGAACCAACTTTCTATTTTTAGAAAGTTTTGCCAGTATTTGTTTCCAAAGAAACCCAGAAAAACCCAGAAAAGTTGCTATTTTAGAAAATTTCTAAAAATAGCAGTTTTCCTAAAAAGTAGGGATGAAAAACTGAGATCTGGGTTTTGTAGATTAAGTTGCTCTAAGCAGACCCAGATTGTCAGATTTTGAAAATTTTACGTTCTAACCCCTCATGCAAGACATGCACACCCAAATTTTGACCTTTTGACTGATTTAACAAGACTTTTACTCATTTCTTCAAAATGTCTAAGTGTAACAAAAATTTTAATTTTGGGGTACAACATAATTAATTTAATATAAACTCTTTATTGCTCCAAATTGGGGACATGACAACTTTAATAGCCAAGAAATTTTTTCTAATAACCATTAATGTTTGGTAGGCATGATTTGACCACAGATGCCTTTATTGTAATTTATTGCCTAGTCGACCTAAAGTGCTAGAGTTGACATTAACCCTTACATAGGGGCAACAACATCTCACATTTTCCATTGGGTTGAGGTTGGTAGGTTTTGGACTTCTTCAGATTGACTTTGTATTCTTGAATCAAGGACTAGGCCACAAACAACTTGTAAAATCAAAACCTTTGATTATGACCCCATTTGAAGGCCTTTTGTTGTACAGGGAAAATGAATCCTTGAGCAATATTATCTACAAGGGTTTTTTATGAACTGAAGCAACTTGGTGTCTATATAAAAACAACACGTTTCTCCATGAAGTTTGGAGAGCTCTCAAAAGGACAGAATTGCATTCTGAAAGCATCACAAATCTCACTAAGATCATTTAAATGCATTGACATGAACAAAACCACTGCTTGATCAATCTTGTGCTCTCCAAGAAAGTTGGAGTTCTCCCTTGCCCACCAATTAGCCTACGGGAAAATTTGGAAAATAAGCGAAGTCTTCATAAATTGCTTATGCTGGCAAAGGGGATATTGCATATTAGAAGCTTGGATGGTTTAATTTTGAAGCCATAGATATAAATGGATAAATGTAGGGAATCAAATGAAGTTATATACCGGCCAATTCACTCATTGATTTCTTCCATTACTTCCATGAATTTTCCTTTCAAAAATAATTTTCTAGCTTCAAGATGAAATGAGCCTTGTATCATATTGCACCCATGGGTAAAACCCAAAAATGGGAATGCCATTGTGTAGGTTCCGAAAATGATTTAATGCCATCTATGGATTCATTTTAGAAAAGCATTCATCAACTAAGGCATCATATTAAATTTGCTTGATTCATGCATTATCAAGAGATGGAATTGCTAGCTATTGCTAATGATGCTTGGCAATTGGTTTATTTGACTTGTAGCCAAACCTTAGAAATGAATCAAAATTGCCAAGCATGCAATGCCTTAAATATTTGTTGTTGGCACCCCAATTTAACAATTTGATTATGTCTTCAACATTTGTGAAATCACTTCATAAATTTTTCACTAAGCATCACATCTCCTTCGCTAGCTAGTTGTCCATAAGAAATGTTCCATGTTGAAAATATTGTCATTGATGTCAAAGTAATGTCATTGGCAGATTTAAGTCATGTGATAGTGATGTCTCCATTGAAGAAAATTGATGAAGGATAAAAATAATGATAAAGACAAAAGATCAAGGCCGAATCCTCTAAAGGCGATTGTTTAAGTTTAAACTTAGCGAATTTTGAAGATCTGAAATTAAATTGTGTGAAGCGCCTCATTGGAGAAGACACATCTCTTGAGCAGTTGTCCTTTAGAGGGAATTAAATTAATTTTAATTGGTAATAAAAGAGGCCAACCTCTTTGGTTGTAGCACCCCATTTTGTGGATTTAAATTTGAAAATAAAAATAAAATATATTTTTGTAAGAGCCGACCCCTCTAGGAAGGATCGCTTTGTAATAACCACCCATAATTTTTTTTTTTGAAATTTTAACACGTTAGCTTCAAAAATAGAAAGTAAGCAAAGCAACTTCCTTCCACTTTTTGATCACCAAGTTCCCAATGTGGGCTAGGTGAGAGCATATGGTGGTAAGGGTTACATTAAACTGAACTATTGAAAGTAAACCTCATGTTCAGTGGGGTGAGTAGAGCACATCCACTTATACAGTGGGTAGGCTAATACAATAATGGAAAGTAAAACAGCTCTTCCACTTTTCAGTGCTCAGTGAAGTGCCAAAGACCACTTATTTAGTGGGGTAAGTACAGTGAAACCACTTATTTAGTGGGGTAAGCCAAATAAACCACTTATGCAATGGGGTAAGTAGCAAATCAAACAAGAGCAAGTCATTGATGGTACTACCATTTGGTGTTACATTATAAGCTCATACAATATGATTTCAATTCAATTACAACTCTGCTCTTATGACTGCAAATATGATATGAAAATGAAATGAACACCCCCACTAAAGCTCAACCACTGAAATAAGATACCCAAGTGATGCAATACCTATTTTACCTCAACAATGCAACGTATGAAGGACTGTAATAACTCTAAAAATGAGTTGCAGCAGGTTTGCAATGCTCAGAAAATCATCATGCAACCATGAATAACACTCCAAAAATCACCATGCAACCATGAATGACACTCCACCACTGCTGAAGTTCACCTCCAAGCTAAGAGCAATGATGTCACAAGGCCTAGGCGCCTAACTTAGAACAAAAAAAGAGTGCAAAGAAGGGGTGGTACCCTTTGAAACCCCATACGCCACCACCTAGGAAAGGTGCAGCCAGCAGCAGGGGCAATTTGGCTCCCAAAAATAAATAGCTTCATCTAAAAATCTGCAATCACTTACTTTCTAATCTCCCATCTTGGAGAATGCATTAGTCAAATACCCAAAACCAAAATCCGAACACATCATTCAGCACAAGCAAAACAAGAGGTACGGCTAGCAAGTGTGAACTCTGTAAAAGCTCAAACTCCAGCAAGCTGAAAGGTAGAAACAAATCAGTAGCAATGCTCAAAGCACATCAAAACAATCCATTATTGAAAATCAAAACTGAAAACTTCACCAATATGCTCCAATGGTGATTCCTAAATGAAATCACACTAGTCCAGCTAGGGAATGTATTTCAATTCCAAAACTAGGAACAATTCTGGAGGGATTTCGTCCTCAAAGACTTGAAGAATCTAACTCCAAACTGGCAGCACTTCGTTATCAATTCTCAACATGAGCAAATGAGCTCCCCAACTCCTCCTTATACAACTTTTGGAGGGAAATATTGCAATTTTGAAATAATAAGATATTTCACTTTTCCCACAAAATACTTTGTAAAATAATAATATTCCCCATTATATGCAACGACCTCCTTCTCTCACCTAGGCGTCCAACTTTGAGATATTTTTGCCTTTTCAAAAAGTTGTATCACTTAAGTTATGAAAATAATAATTAAACATTATAACTTAATGAAATATTAAAATATTTTACCCTGAGTGACGAGAAATTCTGAAACACCTTGGAATCCAGTTTTAACTACACCAATGTGATACTGAGGTATTGGATAAATGAATGAAGCCATTTTGGTGGCTTACTAAAAATAGACGTGCTCTCCAAGAAGTTTGTAGAACACCCAAAAAGTTTGAGAACACCATAGAGAGTTTCATTCAGACCAGTATCATCTAATGAGCTCAATGTCAATAATAGAACCCAAGAATTGCCACCATTGCATCCTCCAAGAACCTTGGAGTCCACTTGCCTTGCCACAGCCTACGGGAACTCTGAAAATATGCTAATGGTCACTGAACTGATCAGGCCTGAGAAGGGGACATTACAGTCCTCCCTACCCAAAATTGTTTGTCCACAAGCAATTGCAAATCTAGATGTTGCAATATTTGTTCATTCTCCCAAGTGGCATCATTGTCTGGTAAGTTCTTCCATTTGACTAGGTATTCTTTGATGGACCTTTTCCTCAATGTGTGCTCCTTGGAATCTATCACTACTTTAGGAATTAGCACAAACTTCTCTTCCTCATCTAAAGGAGGTAACTCTGTAGAAGCAACAACATTATGTCTAAGCGCCTTTTTGAGGCGTGACACATGAAAGACATTATGCACCTTGCTACTCTTTGGTAGCTACAACTCATAAGCCACTTCTCCAATCCTTTTGGAGATTTTGAATGAACCATAGTAACGTAGCTTCAACTTCTTTGCACCACTCTTCTTGAGAGTGGACTGCCTACAGGGCTGCAATCTCAAACACACCATGTCTTCAACCTCAAATGCATGCTCAATATGGTGCTGATCTGCATATAATTCCTGCTGATTTTGGGCATGCTGGAGGTTTTCCTTAAAGGATTTCAAGATGTCCTAACTCTGCAGATCTAGATGAAAGAATATTGCAGATCTAAAAGAAAATTATACGCAGATTTGTGAAGGAATTATGGATTGATTTTATGATTAGATTTATGGAGGATTTTTTATCATATGTATAATGTTTTTATGAACAGATCTGAAGGTATTATTATCAGACTTTATGAGTAGAAGTTGTAGCAGATTTCTGAGTTATTCATTACAGATCGAAGAGGACATCATAGCAGAATTGAGTAGACCTTTCAAGGTGAATTTTATAGCAGATTTGAGGCAGATTTTGAGCAAGAGTTTTAGCAGATCTAAGAGGGAATTATAGCAGAATTAAGGAAGATTATGAGAAAGAATTATAGCAGATTTGTGAAGGTGAATTTGAGCTGATTCAAAAAGAAGTATCAAATATCTATGATCTTGTTTGTTTGGAGGTTGGTGCCTTCTAACTAAGGAAATCGGGATGTTGGTGCCTCTCATTAGAAGAGATTGTCTCTTGCTGAATTGGTGCTTAGATGTGGCGATTGGTGTTTCCAGTAGTTTGGTGCCTACAAGAAGATCAATATATAAGAAATATTTTTTTGTGGTTTTCTCCCACAAGGGTTTCCACGTAAATTGTGTGTTCTTTCTGTGTTCTTAATTGCTAGATCTTGCATATGTTTAATTACTATGGATGCTTAAGTTTTAAAGTATTACTGTTGCGGTTGATTAAGTTTTGAAAAGTAAAAAATTGTTGTTATACTGATTCACCCCTTAACCACCCTGCCTCCTCCCCCTTCCCCCCTTGCCCCCCCTCTCTCAATATAACTATGTGCTCATCATTCCATACTTCTCAAATGTCTAGATTTAGGCATTCTTGAGACTTGTTGACACTCATTCGAAGCACCTTTTTTGATGGCAGAATATTCAACCAATCTAATAAATAATCAGCATTAGGGTTTGCTATATTGACACTTGTGGTGGTGTGGATTTCCATGGTTTTTGAATAATAGCAATAGTTCATGGAAAGCACTACTTTTGGTTTATTGATGGAGGATGGAAATGAATCAAATTACATTAACCTTGAGTTCTAGAGGTTTTTATACAAGTTGCTTTTGTCTTGGCGCTTAAACTGCTTCCAAAAATCCTTGAGGTCCACATGCCCTAAGGTTGTATTTGGAATCTCTTTGACATTGGATGTGAGGTAAAATTTTGTTTTGATAGCTTGGGTTTCGTACTTAATGGTAATGAACAATCTACAAAAAATCCATAGGTTTGAGACAAGAAGGTTGAATGAAAAATTAAATGGTTTAGTTGAATTGTTGAAATAGGGAATTGGGACAAATTGTAGGAGGTTTTGAATGTAGATGGAATAAAATGTGGGAAAAGGTGCTAAGTATTGCTGTATTGTGGATATAGTAAGAACAAAGGGTAGTGCATATAAGAGAATTGGTAGATGGATACTTTAAATGCACCTTGGTTTGCACGTGAGTGGGGAATCATGCCTTGTGATGCCTTTTTCCTTGGATTCCGCATTTTGGATTTAGTGAAAAATATTTTTGTGTGGAAAGTGGTGATGAAAGGATGGCATGGTCTAACTCTAGACCATTGTCTTTGCAAAGTTTTCTTGTTCTTTGGGAATTCACACTTAGTCAATTGTGAGGTAGAAAAGTAGGAAGGTGTATATCTAATTGCAAAATGACCTTTTTCATGTAATCTTGTGGACCTTGCTTCTTTAATAGGAAAAATGCCTTAGCCAACCTGAGATGATTCAAGTCTTTTTTTATAGGAAAAATCAAAATGCCTTATCAAACTTGAGATGATTGAAGTGGAGAAGTAGGTAGTAGGCATTAATTTTCTATAGTCCATGAAGTTGGTATAATTGCTTTTGGATTCAGCTGTGTATTTCTTTGTATCAATGTTTGAGATCACATTTAGTGATCTTGTGGACAAGCAAGTGTTAGAGGGTGTTTTTGTTTATCCAAAAGGGCCTGGGAAATATTGTTCCTTGACGAGATATTTGTTTTGTTAATCTATACCTTTCAAATGGGAAGGTAGGGAATAGATCTCCACTTTCATGACAATATTTGTGCCCTAATTGATTTGATTCCTTTTGAGGGAGGAAGTATGGCCTAAAGGCACTTCTCATGGGTTTATGGAAATCTAGAGATCCATTTTATACTACCTTTGCAAGTTAGCCAATTTCAGTCATTTTGGTGGAAGGCAAGAAAAAGGAGGTTTGAGTTCAAGGCACAAATGACCTCGTGAACTCCATTTCCTTGACCTCTTTGATGACTTTTCCAATGGTGACTTGTGTGAGAGGATGAGGGGATATTGGGAGGCGATTGGTACTTGCTTTGTGATATTTAGAACTTTGTTTCTCTAGTTCTTTTCACGGCTTAGATTGATGATATTGGAGTTAGGAAATAAAATTCGGAAGGTCTTAAGTCCTCTCATGATACTATGAGATCTTCAATTCTCCACTAGGGATTTTAATTTAGCTAAATATATGGATTGTGATGGAAAAATAGAGGAATCTAGGATCAATATGCAAAGGTACAAATAACTTGAGAATGATTTTTTTTAGAATGTCGAGGATTGATTGGGGAAAATTTATGCAGGATTAATCTAGATATGGTGTAGCATATCTTTAAATATTGTGGAATCAGTAGAAAATAAGACTATTAATCTTTTTAGGAACATTTGGGGAAGAGGGTCTTACATACTTGGATAATTTTGGAAAAGTCAAATGTCTAGCTTGTGCCTGAGCAATTCTTTTGATAAGAGAACTAACATGGGAATTTTCTAAACACATGGATAAAATAGCATCTTGTCATTAATAGAAAAATAGTGAATGACAATAAGGTTGTTATATGAGAGCTAGGAACTTGAAATCGCTATATAATGAGAAGAAACTGTTTACAAAAGCAAAGAATATAAATAGTTCAAAGTAGTGAAAAATGTTCTTAAACATAACATTGTGTGAGCATTTGAATTTTGTTGTAGGTTCCTAAGAAAGGAAAAATCTATTCAATAAATGAAGGCAATGCACTAACATGGGGATAGGCTAAACACATGGACAAAATAGTATCTTGTTATTTTAAAAAAAAGTGGATGACAACAAGATGGATAAAATATATAATTTTGATAAGTGCACTAACAAGGGAATTGGCTAAACACATGGATAAAAATAGTATCTTGTCATTTACAAAAAAAAAAGTGAATGACAACATGGTTGTTTAACGAGAGCTGGGAACTTGAAATCATTTGAGAGGAAACTGGTTACAAAAGTAAAAAGAATATAAATAGTGAAAAATGTTTTTAAACATAACATAGTGAGTATTGGAATTCTGTTGCAGATTCCGAAAAAAGGCAAAATCTATTCAATAAATGAAGGCAATGCAAGAAACTGGGACGAACCCACCAAAAAGTAAGTCATTTGGTCCTCTCCTCTCTGGATTGAATGAACTTGTATTTCCTGTTTCTAAAATACTAAATTTGCTTCACAGGTATGTTGAGAGATGCAAGTTTCCTGAAGATGGATCATCACCTAAGTCTCTTAGATATATTGGAAGGTGCAGTCTTACTTACCTAATGTTTGTAAAGGTTGACACATGCTGGTATTCTTTTTCTTAAGAAATCTTGTAAAGGATGGGGAATATTGCTTGTCTATTTCTAATGAAATCTTATGTCTTATAATACTCCATATAGGATAGAGAAATTACATAGATAATACCTTTTGACACTTTCAGGAAGTTCTCTTCCAATATGAACTGGGAGAGCTAGAATTTGTTCTTTTAGACTTTATTACAGAGTCAGTATTTTCCTAAAACCGTGTACTTCTATAGAGAATATGTTCTGCAAATTCCATACTCAAGAGGACATCTTATGTAGTCCTATCAAACACATAAGTGATACAATATTCAGTACATAGTGACAAACTATATTCTAAATATTCAACATTAGAACTATAAGACTACTACCATTTCTTAAGTTTTGACTTTAATGCTATTCCACTGAAACTGGATCCAGTAGGACCTGAAATGCTAAGAATAAATTCTTATATGCAGATGAATTCAAAAGAATCCAACACAATGAGTCTATGTCACAGAACAGAATGAAAAGTACATAAAATGGGTAGCTGACACCCACAGAGGTTTCCTCTCCTAACATGGAAGAAAAGTCAAAATATCAAAATATTTTTATTTCATAAATCAATTCTAGAAAGTTATATGGCATTGTCTACCCTAAAGGCTGTTAATGTGCCAAAATGAAAGTTGAAAAGAACTCTTAAGTAAATTGATTTTTTATATAGCATTAACATGTTTTGAAATCCCTATACCGGTGAGATGGAACACTTTTGCCACAATGAACTAGGTTCAAAACCAGGTAGGCATGATCCTCCATCCTTATGTAGTTGTGTATAATAGTGCCTATAGAGTAAAATTCTGCGATTCAATGGTCTGATAGAGGTGACAATGCCATGCACACAATGGTTATGTTACATGTATGCATTACTTTTTTCTTGAATCAAATCATAGGTGGAAATTAAAATTGAATATCATGACAGCTATCAATTAAGTCATGGAAAAAAAGTCAAAATGCCATGGCTCATGACACTTTTAAGTTTATCTGAGCACCTAGTGTGGTATGAATTTTAAGTTTAAACCGAGATTTTATAATCTTGAATAATGACAAGATCCTTCAAGCTTTAAGGTTTTGAACTGTTAGAACATAATGTTACCAGGGGTCATACCCTTATAACATGTATAGATTGTTCTAATGTAAGGTTATAAAACCTTATGCCTATACCCTTTAAATAATTAATGATCTAATAAACAATTAGATCTTTAATTATTTATAAAAAGTAGTTTTGAATAGGTGTGGCTAATACCTCTTCAGGTATTTTTCCATCCTTTTTCTGATATCTAAGGAGCTTCTCTCTCATTGAGAGGTATGGGAATTTGGAGGTTAAGAGTGAATTCTCTAACTATGCACAAGAGATATTATTGGCCATGTGAAAATAAGAAGTTTTTCGCCAAGTTCGGTCTATGTTTTAATAGACCATTTTATAAGTTTTTTATAATGGAATGATGCTTTATGGGGTTTTTAACTTGGATGGGTTTTCCCATGTATATATTGTATAATGTATTTATTTGTGTATCTTGTTATTTTCATTTTATATTTATTTGTAATGATTATTAACCTAAGATTTTTATTTCTAACATGGTATCAAAATAGGTTAGGAAATACTAATCATTTTTCTCGGGGGATGTTTGAGTGGTGTAGTTAAAAAGTTTGACACAATTTTTTTTTAATTTATTTATTTTATTATATAGGTAATCTAAATCCATCATTGTTAGACAATTTGATGGCCATAAGATATAATTTTCATTTAAATTAAAAGTTGGGATCTTTATTTTTCCATTGCTCATAATAAGATATTACAAATACAATTGATAAACTAGGAACACCATGGTTGTTATGAGGTGCATAATTTTGCTTGTAGTTCTTCAGTTTCCTGGACTCATAGGCTATCACCTGCCTATCCTGCATGAGTACACCTCTTAATCCTTCTCCTGAAGCATTAGTGGTGACTACAAAATGTCCCTCAGGATCGGGCACTTTTAGAATTGGTGTCGTAATCAATTTCTCTTTCAGTATATTAAAAGCCTCCTGACATTTCAATGTCCATTCGAATCTCTTCCCCTTTCTCTAAAGGGAGGTAATAGGACATGCAATTCTGGAGAAATTGGCTCTGAACTCATGTAATATCCTACCAGACCCATGAAACTACGAACTTCGTGCACATTTTTTGTCTCTAGCCATTCCAATACCACCTTAATTTTTGCCAGATCTACTATGATCCCTTCCGCAGAGATGATGTACCCTAGGTATTGTACTTCCTTCTGGAAAAATGAACACTTGGATAACTTTCCATATAACTTATTTTCTCTCAAACGCTGCAGTATAAACTGTAAGTGCTGGAGATGCTCTTCCTCACTTTTCGAGTATATCAAGATATCATCAAGAAAAATGAGCACAATTTTTTCTAGGCAATCCTGGAACACACTATTCATTAGATTCATGAAAGCTGCTGGCGCATTCGTTAGAGCAAAGGGTAACACTCTAAACTCATAGTGCACGTACCTTGTTCTGAATACAGTTTTATGAATGTCTTCATCCCATAATCTTAGCTGATGGTATCCTAATCACAGATCGATCTTAGAGAATACCGATGCCCCTCGCATTTGATCGAAGAGATCTATGCGTGGTAAGGGGTATTTATTTTTGATTGTGGCCTTATTGAGCATTCGGTATTTGATGCACAGTCTTAGAGTACCATCCTTCTTGACAAAGATTACCAGTGCTCCCCAAGGTGAGACACTAGGTCGTATCAGAACTTTATCCAAAAGTTCATGCAATTGCGCTTTTAGTAATATTAATTCAGAAGTAGTCATTTGATATGGAGTTTTGGAGCTTGGCTCCGATCCAGGTATGATATCAATGGAAAAATTGAATGCCCTTTTGGGAGGTAGTTCGGGCAATTCATCAGGGAAAACATTTGCAAAATCTCAAAGGTAAAGATACTTGTCCAATTCTGAACCCTTCTTTTCTGAAACTCCCTCAACCTCTTCTTTTGGTGTTTTTTGAGTTTCATATAACATTAGGTCTTCAAAGAAGATAAATTCTTGGTTCTCCCTTGGCTCCTCTAATTCTTCCATTTTCTTATTCATCCACCAAGTGGACGCTTCCCCAACAGTTGAAAGGCTCCCCACATTGCTTTTGTAACTTCGGAATAACTACGAATCTCAAAGTATTTCTCCATCTCAACCAACCAAGCCTCAGTAGCATCACCAGAGTTTGATCCATCAAACTTTGGTCGGGCTACCTTCTTCATATCCCTGGATAATTTGTGAGCCAATTGCTTTGTATCCATTTCATGCGATTCGAACCCTAAGTGTGTCCTCCTATTCACTCTGATTGGTACACCCATGGCAACTTCCTATGCCGCCTTCTAAGGTTGGCTCTTTACTATCCCTTTCCCTCTCAAGGTGGTCTCCTCTATCCCTTGTCTCCTACAAGAGAGTCGGGATCTGATCTAATTTGGCTTCTGCATTCCTTGAGGTTTGACCTACCTCATGGCTTTGCTCATGGTTGCTCTGTGTCCGCAGCATGTTATTACTACTTCTACTTGAAGTTTCCAATTTAAGGTTTTTAATTATTCTAAGAATAGTTAACTCCATTTTACACATATTTGCTACTTAGCATTCCACACACACTTTATGAAAGATGAAACATTCAATACTGAATTATAAATTCATTTCATTGTCAAGAAATTTCTGCACTTTATTCATTATCAAGTTTTAAAAAAAGGGTTTTCTTTCATTTTGGAGTGACGGGTGTGTATTCTTCTGACTCATCGGAATTGATTACAATAATTTCCGTTGGTTGATGCACATGCAGGTGCTTGTCCAACTTCCTTGGTTTCTTAGATGGGTTGTTTACACTATTCTCACTCGGAACATGTCATGAAGAAGATGGTTTATTAGCCAGCTCTACTTGGATTCTTGTAGCACTCCTTCGACTTGTTTGATCTTTACCCTAATGTCCTTGATGCATTCCATAGCATGGGCAAAGGTTTCAGTTTCCTTCAGCTAGTCCTCGCCGTCCATGTTGGTCCCTTCAACCGACTTGGTCAAAGCTGCTCGCTCCTTTTTGGCTTTTAGGTAATGCTCGTTACCGGCTATGGACTTATGAGCAGTTTGCTTGGTACGCACCATTCTGGCACAAGGTGATCAAATGTTAGTCTTATATAATTCATGCGCAATACTTACGCAATGAGCTCATAGGCTCGAGTGTTTAACTCAGACGCTTTGATAACACTTGACACAACCAATCTCCTTCTAACACGTATTTACCGAGAGTTTTCACCAAAAGGTTAAAAACATAAATAAGAAAAGTGAATATATATATTTCTTTTGTTTGAAAACATGTAATCATAGACCATCATGCTACAACATTTCATTTGCATAATCATATAAAGAAAGTTGCATCTATACTTTTAAACTATTAACTTCAAAATCAAGAACAAGATACAAATCTTTTCAGCTATAAGAATTGTGAGAGAATAGGGTTAGAGAACCTCATTTGATTCTTGTTGTCTTCCAAGACTCGACATGCCACTGATGAGAGGGAAAGCATCATCTGGTGCTTTACCTCCAACCTTGGACTTAAGTAGTTCCCTGCACACTTCCTGACTAGAAGGGGCCCTACCCTTCAACGAAAGGTTGTGTTGGGAACCTTCTTAATTGTCATCTGAGCTCTTTGTGTAACCCCACTTAACTAACTCTGTCGCACTACTAAGGATACCCTCCTACTAAGTACGAAAAACTCTAGTTAGCTAAGTGTTTGGAGTATGTTGAACTGACAAGTGCATGTGGTGGCAATGACACTCACTATGGCCATAGGTTTTGTACAATGGTACAACCACAACAAGAGCGTAGTCATGGTTCACCACCCTGCTCGACTTGGGGAAAGCTATTGACCTAGGGCTTACTAGAATACCTATCCCACCCAACATACAATAACACAAGATTCTTAACGTTTCATGACTTGCTTTACCATTGTGAATTAATTGGATTACAAAAGATAGAACCATCCTTGAACCCCGAGTTTCTCGGTGAACCCTCGGGTCTTGGCTCCTACCACTGATTTCGGGTTTTAAGATTTATTGGTTTACCTCTTAGGGTTTCACTACTATAGATAGACCTAACTAGTTGTGACTATAAAGATTAATTATTTCTCAAGTAACACTGTTAAAAGACCTTCGATACCCTCAAGGTAATTTCGACATACCAAATAAAGTAAAGAAAAAAGAGTAGTAACCTCTTTTATGATGTATTTATTTCTGACTTGGGTCATCTTATTCAACTCAAGAATAATTTATAAATCATTCTAAAAGTAAAAAAACTTCCAAAACTGCTCTCACTGAGCTGCAACACTATTCTTTCCCTAACATTTAGCAAAATATAAATTAAGGTAAAACAAGAATAGTACAATTACTCACAACCAGTATTAAGTTCGGTATATGACATTGTAAATAATAATTCCTCATAATTTCTCCAGAGGCCGTTTCCATTTACCCAAACAAGGCATGAAAGCAAAACATTAAACTCTTTCAAGGTAAAGACGGGTTCTAAACATTGAGACACCCAAGAAACAATAGTTCACTTGGACGGCTTGCGAAAAGATCAAAAGTCATTCAAGGAACTAGGAAGCTTTCGTAATTGCTTATAATGGACAGCAATAATACACGTTCCTATTCCTTAGCATAGGATAATCTGAGAAGAGTAATAATAGCAGGATTTACTCACAAAGTTAGAGTCTTTACCTATATCTAAAGCTAAGCATTCGATTCGGGAATTTATACGATTCAACATATTGTGATGAGCCCTGCTAATATAGACTCAAAACCTTTCAATTTCTGCCTTGGGAATTTTGTCAAACACTTGTCATGTAAAGTTGATATATGCTGATATAAACTTTTGATTGTTGTGTTTTTGGTTTTTGACACTTGACAATGATGTTTAAATGCTCTGATACCGCTGTGATGAACCTTGCTAGCTCACTGCTCAAACCCCTGTCTTTTTTTTAAGTCTATTTGTGTTTTTTAGTTTTTTAGAGAAATTTTGTAGACAGAAGAGAAGGGGCGCATCATATAAAAGCTCACAGAATGAAAACTTGAGCAAATTTAATCAAACTGAAATTGTAGAAGGTGTTTATTATCATCAACAATGGATTTAAAACATACAAACATACCCGAAAGCCTCCATATTTTTTAAATAAGAAATCCGATCAACATAGTGAAGAACTGACGAAAACTGGAGTAGAGAGTTACAGATTGCAAAGTTTATTTTGAAACTGAAGCCAGAGAGAAGTATAAGTAGGGCGCCCAAGTTCATGAAGAGAGATCCTCAGAAAGAAGACGTTTCTCCAAAAAGCCAAAAAAAACCTTCCTTGCAAGTGCCACGCCCTTTCAAACAAAAAGAACCAAAAACCATCTCTGAAGGTGCGCCCAAACAGCCATGAAGTCTGCCATGGTGAAGGAAGAACAACAACCAATAAACCCTCTGTTTCTGATGAAGAACACTACAAAAATCTGTTGAAGCACTGCAGAACTTCTGAAATGAAGCTCTCTAAATCTGCACTAATTCAGCTGATCTCTCACAACTTCACAAGTGCTCACACTGAAGAGATTTCGTTCTCCAATGGTGGATTTGCTGCAAACCTGATCACAGGATGAAAGCAAGGGAAAAAACCTCCAAGGCAAAGTTGAAATATTCAAAAAGATGAGTTTCTCATTGCCCAAATCCCTTATAAAGCAAAGGAGGTGAAAACCTAAGAAGGCCGTACCTTTTAGGGTTTTAGATCATTTAAATTTATGGAAAATAAACTTAAGTCACTTTCCATAGTCTAGACTTTGATTTTAGGCGCCTCCTTTAAGTGATTAAAAGATATAACTTAAAATATTCACTTTAGACTTTATTTAAGTGATATAAGAATTATAAAGTCAATTTGACTTTATAAAAAGACTTTAAGTTAAAATATAACTTAAATCACTTAAGTAAGCCTATCTCCCTCAATTCTCAACAGAATTCAGTGCCGTCAGAAGCAAAGAAACTCCTGTACTGCCAAGGCCTGCAATGAGCCTATCCACGATCTCAGAAAATGAAATCGACCGAACTCTCCAAAAGGTACCACTAACCCTCTAACCAATCCAGTTAGCCCACAATGGTCCAAGAAATAGGCTAACACTATGCAAACAAGATCACGCTGAAAAGGGGGACATTACAATCCGCCCTCCTTGAAATTGCATGACCGCAAGCAATCTCAACAACAAAGGATCAACCACTCCACCAGGATCCCAAGGATAGTGCTGTGAAATGTCCCTACTATCATCAACTGTCTTCCGCTGCTCAACACTGATCTCAACTTCACCATGCCAAAAGTGGTGAAGCCAATGCATGGGACTCATCCAAAACACAGTACCAATCCTGTCGCCACCTGGATCCCAATATAAACGGTACTCACATCCATCCATCATAATAAAGTAAGAATATCGGGAAGCATCCGCAACACAACATCTCTGTCTGTAGCTGTAACCCATGATGTCACCATAACCTGTTAACCCATGAAACCAACCATCTAGCAATGAAACTCCTAAATCCCAACTCTGCAAATCATGCCAACTCCAAGTAGGACAACCATCGATCAATGAAGAGTCTAAGAAGATTAAATCACCAAGCAACAAGTAGATAGCTGCCAGATCGTGAGGGTCAAATGTAGAACTATCTGCACCCCTCATCATGTACTCCTCCGAAAACTCCTCTGCCAGCTTAATTTGAAATCCCAAACGCAACGATCAATGCTCATGTCCAGAGTGTGAGCGATATCTAACTCGAAGAGAGGATCATCATACTAAATACCATCTACTCTAGGAAGAGAAACTGGATCGCCATCGTCATCCCATATGCAACTCCTAGATGAATGAGTCTCCTGTAACTCCCAAATCTAATCAGCTGGATCATCATACTGTAGCCTGTCAATCTCAACACCATCAGATACAGAAGAGAGAAACTCACAAGGAAGCAAGTCAAACTGCTGACAAAACGTGCTCCCTAAGACTACACGAGATAGGCTATCATCCCACATGTCTAACACGTGCATACTAGAATTGTGCATCCGAAACAGATCATGTACATGATGACTGAGAAAGAAACTGTGTAGACTCCTGACCATGTACACACTGGGAATCTCCTCAACGAGCTCTGTCTGAAATCCCGATGCACTGACGGAATCTCTGATACTATGATCAAAGCTCACCCTTAAACCAGGGTCAAGAGTAGAATCAACATCCACCTCAAAGAGCGGATTATCACAAGAAGATGTAGCATCCGCCTCATTTTCTGATTCTTCTCCATCAGTATCATAGATTGGAGCTTGCTGATCATAAAAGTCATAACTGTACTGAGGAGAGGAAAATCCCTCTTGAATCACTTTCTGTTCTCCATCCAAAACTGCACTATAGCATGAAGTTGAATTTGCATCACTCACCTCATAATCAGCAATATCATGTGTGTTGTCATCAACCTCTAAGGTATTGCTACTATGTACCTCATAGGATGTCTCGACTGGCAAGGTAGAAGCTGCTGTTATGACAATATCCTCACACACCTCTGTTGCCAAAGTCACTGCAATTCATCCATAGCATGCTCACCTCTTACATATTCTTCTCTCAGAAGAATTAGAGATCTAAGGTGCGACTCCCTTTGTTTCTTTGCTTGATTTAGCTGGCTGCAGTGTTCCTTGACCTCTTGCAAACGCTGTTTTGCTGGAGCAGCCAACATCTTTGCCTTCTTAACCCTTTGTAGCCACCCATCACACAAAACTTGAGTTTTGTTCACATCTTCCAAGGTCTGATATATAAAATCAGACTGTTTGTGACTTGAATCCACCAAACATTCTTCAAGCTCAACATGCAAAATGTAATGTCCCCTTCTCAGTTGTGATCAATTCAGTTGACCGTTGGCCTATTCCGGAGACCCGTAGGCTACGCGGATGGTGAAATTAGGGTTTCCTAGTTTTGAGGGGGTTTTTGCTTGAAGTTTGGAATTCTGGTTGCGGATTCTTTCTGGGTTTTCAAAGAGCTTCGCAGTGGTATGTTCAGTTTGGCATTCCGTGCAACTTCGCGAATTTACTTTTTTTAGTAAATTCTATTTTTGGCAGTGGACAGTATGGGTTCAGTTCAGTTGGTCATCTTCTTCAGTTGATTCAGCTGGCATTCCTGTTATTTGGCCTTGGGCGCATTATTCTTGGAGAGATAAGTATTTTCATTATAATATTATATTTTAGTATTATATGTCCCTTTGCCTAGCAAGTACAACTTAAGTTGTTTTAAAAAGGGGGACTTAATGGGTCCAAGCGCCATGGAGGAATAAGTTATATTTTATAAAGTCAAAAATTAAGCTCATTTGAAAAGGACGCCTACTTGAAGGTTTGACTTTATTTTAAAATGTGAAATAATCAAAAAGTGAAAATGGACGCCATCTTTGGAGGGAAAAGGTGAATTTGAAAATTAGGGTTTGGGCGCCTTCTTGAAGCTTCTAGATGTTTCTCTCTTGCCTATTTAACCAGGCCTCAGCTCTTCATTTGGGATCTTTTGTCTACTACATCGTTACGCTGCTGAACTGTCTTCAGGCACTCGCTTCGAGGAAAGCACACCTCCTAGCATTGGCTCTTCTTCTTGCTTGAAAGATAGCAACTAGTTGAGAGGTTAGCATGTATTAGGATTGAATTGCATTTTCAGTTGAGTATTTGCATTTGGAATTCTAGATTGCATTTTCTATCATATTTCTGATGTTGCTGAATGTCATTGAGGAATGTAAGTTTCACTCATAGCTCATGAAATAAAATTGCTATCAATCTGGGTACTGAGTCTATTGATTTGTCTATGAAAGGCGACCATTCTAGCACATTATCAGATTTTATTAGTGACTGTGTGATTTTATATAGAAAATTCGCCCTTGCAGCTGGGCCGTACCATCTTGAAGTGACATTGAAATTTGTGCAAAATAATTAAGGCATGTTTGGGGTGGTTTTGGGGTTGCATCTTAGTCGCCATCATTAATAGAGTAATCTGCATTCAATATCTCATCAATAGGTTGTGTTTGGAGCTAGCTACATGCATTTTAGTGAGTTATTATGCTGCTGTTTTGTAGCAACTCTGTCAAAAACATTCATACCAGATTTGAGAAAGTTCATTAGTTGTGCGAGGAGTTGATATTCAAAGAGTTTGTGAGTTTGGAAGAGAGTTCTTATCTTGTTATAGCTTTGGAAGTTCTTATTCTTATGATATTGGCAAGCTCTCTAATTTGTTGTAAGCTGAACAGTAGTACTGTCAGCAATTCTCTCCTTTCATTTCGAATTTACATGTACTTCCCACTGAATAAGTGGAAGAGGCTGGCTTGCCGCCTATTTGCTTTCAGTTGAGTAGTTTAGGGACCCTCTGACCATATGCTCGCCATCAATCGGCGCCATCCTTGGTTAGGGTTACATTCTGTTCATCATACATTGATCCTCTGACCATATGCTCGCCATCTCTTGGCGCCATTCTTGGTTAGAGTTCCTTTCAGTTTTGCATTGCATAGATCCTTTGACCAATGCTCACACCTTGCCCACATCGGGATCCTGGTGTACATTCTGGTTAGAGTTACCTTCCGCATCGTTTTGGGTTTGTGCTAACCTTAACGGGTGCGTGTTGCATTGTAATCAATTGTGAAAAAAAAAAAAAAAATTGGTCCGGTTCTTTACACAAAACTTCAATGCTAATGTTAGGAGATTCCATAACATGACCATCTTTATGTACTTTATCCGTCACCTCATGATTTTGTGAAAGTAATGGACTGCTGTTCATAAAATCAGAATTGATCTCAAGGCTGATATCATCTCCATTAGTGCTGATAATATCTTCCTGGGGTTCAACAAAACCACTATCATGGTGTAAAACTTTCTCTTCAATAGAAGTTGTCTCAAAAGATGTTGTAGAAGCCATATTTCTATACACTTCTTCTTTCATAGTAATTGATGAAGCATCACAAGGAACCTTATCTTCATGTGGCTGTTCTAAGGCAACTGGTTTGTCTTCATACAACACTTGCTCATCCTGAAGTGTCCTGTGCCTAACATCTACTTCTATGTAAGTCTGATTTTTGTCCTCCATAAGATCAGTTGTATGCTGGTCACTAACTACTAATTGATCCCTTTTTAACCCCAACACATCAAGGAAACTCAATTTCTTTTTGTTTTGTGATGAGCTTTGTCTTGAAATGGAGTCTTCAGACTGCTGCAAGCTACGAGCTAATCTTTGTTGTGATGGCATAGGTTTTTGCTGAATATTATTTGAAATGCTCTCTACATTTTTCTGCTCACATTTCTTTGATTTGCTTTGTTGCTTATTATAAACCATCCGATGCTCCTTATATTGTTCGAAGTCTAGGTGATCTTTTATCTTATCTGTAGATGCTATATATTCCTCATAAGCAACCATTACTTCATCAACAAATGTAGAAGCCATGATAACCACTTTGTTGTTCAACCCCTGTGTGAATAGTACCTGTCAAATTTGTCCTGGTGTGACCGCATAATTTTTTTCTAACCCCACAAGCTGGCAGGATCAGAGCTCTGATACCACTGTGATGAGCCCTGCTAATATAGACTCAAAACCTTTCAATTTCTGCCTTGGGAATTTTGTCAAACACTTGTCATGTAAAGTTGATATATGCTGATATAAACTTTTGATTGTTGTGTTTTTGGTTTTTGACACTTGACAATGATGTTTAAATGCTCTGATACCGCTGTGATGAACCTTGCTAGCTCACTGCTCAAACCCCTGTCTTTTTTTTAAGTCTATTTGTGTTTTTTAGTTTTTTAGAGAAATTTTGTAGACAGAAGAGAAGGGGCGCATCATATAAAAGCTCACAGAATGAAAAATTGAGCAAATTTAATCAAACTGAAATTGTAGAAGGTGTTTATTATCATCAACAATGGATTTAAAACATATAAACATACCCGAAAGCCTCCAGATTTTTTAAATAAGAAATCCGATCAACATAGTGAAGAACTGACGAAAACTGGAGTAGAGAGTTACAGATTGCAAAGTTTATTTTGAAACTGAAGCCAGAGAGAAGTATAAGTAGGGCGCCCAAGCTCATGAAGAGAGATCCTCAGAAAGAAGACGTTTCTCCAAAAAGCCAAAAAAAAAAACCTTCCTTGCAAGTGCCACGCCCTTTCAAACAAAAAGAACCAAAAACCATCTCTGAAGGTGCGCCCAAACAGCCATGAAGTCTGCCATGGTGAAGGAAGAATCAACAACCAATAAACCCTCTGTTTCTGATGAAGAACACTACAAAAATCTGTTGAAGCGCTGCAGAACTTCTAAAATGAAGCTCTCTCAATCTGCACTAATTCAGTTGATCTCTCACAACTTCACAAGTGCTCACACTGAAGAGATTTCGTTCTCCAATGGTGGATTTGCTGCAAACCTGATCACAGGATGAAAGCAAGGGAAAAAACCTCCAAGGCAAAGTTGAAATATTCAAAAAGATGAGTTTCTCATTGCCCAAATCCCTTATAAAGCAAAGGAGGTGAAAACCTAAGAAGGTCGTACCTTTTAGGGTTTTAGATCATTTAAATTTATGGAAAATAAACTTAAGTCACTTTCCATAGTATAGACTTTGATTTTAGGCGCCTCCTTTAAGTGATTAAAAGATATAACTTAAAATATTCACTTTAGTCTTTATTTAAGTGATATAAGAATTATAAAGTCAATTTGACTTTATAAAAAGACTTTAAGTTAAAATATAACTTAAATCACTTAAGTAAGCCTATCTCCCTCAATTCTCAACAGAATTTAGTGCTGTCAGAAGCAAAGAAACTCCTGTACTGCCAAGGCCTGCAATGAGCCTATCCACGATCTCAGAAAATGAAATCGACCGAACTCTCCAGAAGGTACCACTAACCCTCTAACCAATCCAGTTAGCCCACAAGGGTCAGGCTAACACTCTGCAAACAAGATCACGCTGAAAAGGGGGACATTACACATATGCTCCTTTTCTTTTGTCATGAAAAGTTTCAGACATTAAGAAAGAAGTGGCATCAAGAGTTATTCAACAGTTACTTGCTCAATTAAGCTCGATGGTAGTCATTCTCTACGAGTTCCTTGAAACCGAAGCTCCTCACAAAGATGTCTACTAAAGACTGGAACCGGTTATCTTCTTGGCTCGTATTGCTCACACTAAACACTTTCTTGCTTCTGTCATTGTATCTATCTCTCCTTTTAAAGGAGTTCCTGTCTACTAGAAACAATGATGGTAGCTAAATCGACCAACCCTCGCTTAGTTTCTAAATGCGGTATATATGTCATTTGAATGATAACCGTTGCCAAAATAGCTTCAAAATTGTTATCCGTTAGGGTCCAAATTAGCAATATTAAATAAGCATTTTTACTCACCCACGGGATCAAGAATTGGTTTAAGAACATGGCTCCACGATGTCGTTTGATCTCTCAATAGTCTCCTTTGAAAGCGGGATTTCCACAAGGGAGAGCTCAAGCATCAGGTTAAATATTACCCGAACAACTTTTGGAAGGTTCGTTGCAAGAATAAAGGAAGAAATACACAACCAGATACTAGTGCAATAATTCAAATAAAAAAGTTTTGATAACTTTGCCAACTATGTTTTGGTGCCACCTTTGTTGAGGCGGGCCATGATTAAATTTTTGCTGAAGTAGATTTATGTTTAAATAGTGTAAAGATAAATACAAAAATCACCACATCTTGCCACTTACGCGGCTTTGCCGGATATACCACCCTTAACATGGTCAATTAATTTGGCTAAAGATTTCGATCCAAAACCGATTAAATAGGTTCCCATTAAGATATGGGTTTTCCCACAAGACTTTTATGACATAATAATTCTTTTGCCTTTGAATTAAAAGGCGATGACAATAATGTTTACCTCAATCCGCTTTTGAGCCATTGAGCTCCTTTTAACCTTAGGAATTGATTAAATGCTAAGGACAAGATCATCAATTACCTCTTAACATGGAAAATTATGTTAATTGCGATGTTATTATTTACATTGACTTGGCTTCCATGCCAACCGAAGTTTATCATTCACATATGTCATCAAGATAGTGCGAGGCAATATATACATGTGCATGCATGTGTTCACTTATACGCATGTGAACGTATATGCATGTTTGTAGGCACAATAGTTCCTACATACTTGCATATGCGTCCGTGTATGCATACGCAAACCCATGTCTGCACATGTGGCTTCCTGTTGTGACCTTTTCACACATCGCCCCATTCAGATGGGGACCCCCTTTATTTTTGCTCCGTTCTGGTCTTTTGGCTTGGGTTTTTCCTCGCTCTCTCGCTCTGTCTCTTTTCTGGTGTCCGTCTTTCGGGGGTTGTGTCGTCATTGAGCTTAAATGTGAAAATATTGGCCAATTCTAAAATTAGGGTTTCATCATTTTTGGTCAAGTCAAGGTCAAGTAGGGCCAGTAAATTGAAAATTGAACTTAGCAATGTTGTCGGTAGACATCCAGCAGGCTTCCAGCCAGTTTTCATTGAATTCCGAGATACTTACTATTTTTAGTAAGTCTGCAATCCTGGGCAATCTGTCAGCGTGTTCGAGATTCCGATCATCACACAGCATTCAGAGTACATCAGACTGCTTGCATGCCAAATTTGAGCAAAATTGGACAACTTACTATTTTTAGCAGTCC